>JALNQA010000045.1:0-280355 GCA_028456235.1 Ophiosphaerella narmari | reverse complement strand
AGGACGATTAGACCTTAGACTAATAGGGATTAGCCTTAGTCTAACGTAATTATCTTACTACCTAGGGAACGCTAATTGTCGTAGTTAGCAACTAAGATCTAAAGTTTATTAAGGGAGTTATAAGCGCCTAATTCTGTCTCTAGAAGATAGAACTATATACTACTACTACCTACTATCCCTTAGGCGATAGCTCTTTAGAATAGACTAACTAAACTATTAGTATCTCTCTGCGTTTTACTATTATAACTAACCTAGAGGTTAACTAGAACTAAATAGTCCTACATATTTAGTTTGTTATAAACACATCCTTTAACGCCTTAATAGGTTGCTCTCTATACTAGTACGTTATAGGTTTTAACCTAAGACATGCCTTTAAAGTTACTATAGTACAGGAATATCTCTCTTGCAAGGAATTTAAGCTACTTAGACTCTAATATTAAGAAGAAGCCTAAGAAGCTATTGCTTTTGCTTGCGTTGCCTAAAAATACTACTATAACTAAAAATACTAACTATACTTACTAAAGGTTAGCAATTATACTATACTAAACCTATACAATAGTTATAAATTAAAAGGAAACCTAGCGCGCAAAATTAGTTACTAGTAAATAGGACCTTTTAAAATCTTTAAAGTAATTAGAGGAAACGCCTTCTATATTAAGCTGCTACCTAATATACGTATATACGACGTAGTTAACGCAATGTAGCTCAAACCCTACTCTACTCTAGGCAAGGACCCTTAGAACTATCCTTTCCTTAACCTCTAACAACAAATTATTAACTAAAATAAATAAGATTTTCGCCCTATTAAGTACATCGTTAGGCGTAGAGTTAATTGTAACTCTAGCAAACTTTAATACTTAGTAAAATAGAGAGACCTACCTGCTATATACAACGCCTAGCTAGAACAGACTTAACTTAACACGGCCTAAGAAATAAGGCGTAAATACGACGAGCAATTCCCCCTTACTAAATAAGAACAACGTTAATTACGATAGAGAAAGAGAAAAACTGCAAATTAGATCGCGTAGGATAGACAACAGGCTAATACACTACTTATTCTGTTGCTAACAACTAAGCCTATTCCTAACATACCTACCCCTTCGCCTTCTCTAACGGAGCTTAAACACCTAGTAGAACTTCCTAAATATACACTGTTACTACCTAGACGACAGAGAAATCCCCGCCTTAGGGATAGACTAAACTAGCAATATATAGATACTACCTACAACAACAAAATATATAGCCTACCTCTTATCGACACGTCCTAAGACAAAACTACTCTAGCAACACTAGTCCTATAACTACAGGGACGTATCCTAAGGCCTTAGCTATAGGTATAAAACTACTATTATAACCTAGGCGTATCGCATATATTTTTATAGTACTAATACACAACATTTTAACCTCCTATATACTATTATTTTTTCTACTTGCTACTCCTAATTAATTTACTACGTTAACCTTAATTTTACTACGTTGTCCTTAAGTCTCCCTAACTACATTTTATAACGCAACACTTACTCTTACTTTATTTTTACTCTCTTACCTACAGCATTTTTACCTGTACTTAATTTTGCTACTCTCTTTTACTATTGCCTACCCCAGCACCTATATAATCCTTACGAGCGCCTAACTACTCTCCTCTACCTTACTCCCTCTTCTAATACACTATAACCAATACTGTTAAAGAACCTAAGCCCTCTACTTAAGAGCCTAGCATAGAACTTACTATCTCTACGCAAGAGACTATTAAAGAACCTAAGACCTCTGCTTAAGAGCCTAGCATAGAACTTACTATCTCTGCGCAAGAGACTGTTAAAGAACCTAAGACCTCTACTTAAGAGCCTAGTATAGAACTTACTATCTCTGCGCAAGAGACTATTAAAGAACCTAAGACCTCTACTCAAGAGCCTAGTATAGAACCTACTATCCCTACGCAAGAGACTGTTGAAGAACCTAAGCCCTCTACTTAAGAGCATCCTATAGAACCTACTGTTTTTACTTAAGACTACGGCACCTACAATACAGCTACTACCTAACAGCCCGTTACAAACCTTACTACCCTACCTTAAGAATAAACTACCTTTACTACAACTATCGCCTAGGAACCTACTTGTAATATACTTACTACCCTTCTAGTTTACTCTGCGTTACCCGCCTATAACCGCGCCTTTACAACAAGCTTCTAGAGCTTTGCGACATACTCTACTCTGTTGACTAGAAGCCTTCTAGACTACAAGCTATATAAACCTACAGCACGCTAGCCTCCGTTGCTATTCTAGTTTACAACACGCAGTCCTCCGTCGCTATCTCCGTTTATGCAGGCACCCGCTAGCTAATCCTTTCCTAATAAGGATAAGGAAGACGACCGCATTCTTAAAATAGACAAAGAAATCTCTAAGCGTACGGCCTACATGCCTACTCTATTAGATAAAGTATAGGAATAGAGTATATAAAAACTATTGTTGCTAAGGTCTAAGAAATAAACTACTCTTTGCAACACCTTCGCTAAGGCAAAGAGTAACGTACTCTATTGCGTTAAAAAGAACCCTAAAACCTCTAAGTAAAAGTCTAAGACCTTAATCTTAGACACCTATTAGACTCCTCTAAAAGTAACCTAGCCTAAAAAGAACTTACTTATTAAAAACTACGCCTAGGCTTGCATGTCAAAACATGCAACGGGGCTAGCAGCTAGTTTCGTTACCTACTAGCCTAGCACCTAAAAGTCTTGTTAGGCCTGCTAGACAAAGCGACCTATAAACTAGCCTGCTGCTATCATAGATTTCTAGCTTTAGCCTAACGTTAAAGTCGCACAGCTGTAGAAGGACTTTGACATTAACGCCTACGGGATAGTCTGTCTTACTAGCGCGCCTACTTTTAACGTCCGCGGATGGTTAGGCACACCCTAAATTCAAAAATATGACGCTGTAAATATAGGCTTTAAGTACGTCGTAAAAGACTAGTTCTTTAGAATAAAGTACGCTACTAAAGTGGAACTTCGAGCTACTATCGCAAACGCTAGGACCAAACCTTCACGTAAACGCAAGTCCACTAAAACCACCACAACTACGCCCACCTCCAAGAAGCAGAAGACAAAGACTACGTTGGCCTTTGACTATGCTAAACCCTCTGAGGACAATAATGGCCCTCCAGCCCCAGCACCCAACCCTTTCATCAGCGACTCCTACACAATCGGCAACGGAGATGAGGACGACTCCGACCGCGATTTTGGCTTCGGCTTCCATCTCCCCAAGGCAACCGACCCCGATGACGCCTACTTGATTGACAACTCCGTCAACGACACCACCGGAGAAATGTAGACATGACGGCACAGGCCAAGGGACTACGGCCTTGTTGCTGCTCCGAAAGCAACACAAAGCATCCCAAAAACGACAACTCCAACACTCCCACTCCGGCGGAGCAGCGACAGATGATGATTCATGATGGACGAGTTTTGGCAAGGGATGCCATTGAGGCCTTCATGCCCGGAAGGGTGGAGACTGTCACGGGACATGACTAAGGACACTAGCTCAAGTATATATAGCCTAGCCTAGCTTAGCCCTAGAGGGCATCATCACAATACAATCCTACCTTGACTACGTCATCCAAGATCCCCTCACAGCGCTCACTTTGGCACCACTCGGTCCCCCGCTTGCACCAACTCTAACCGCACCTGGCCGGACATGTCTACTCCAATTTGCAAAGGCCCACAGGCGCTTGCTAGGGATGACAGAGTTCTTGTCGTCGGAGATGCGGATGAGTTTGGAATTAGTCGCGCCGCCTTGGACACCGATCCAGTATAAGTAAGCGGATACATTCGCACGTGTTATGGCATCGTAGATCTTGTTCGCCCAGAGGAGGCCCTCACCGGCGCCGTTGTTTGAGTAGAATGTCGTAGCCCAGGGACCTTGTAGATCGGCGTTCTCAGTTTGCCAGACTTGCTGGGGTGTATTGATCGGACTAACAGGCTGAGAGTTGTAGGAGCTGCGGTGATTAGTAGATTTTCTGGTAAAAGAGGATAACTGGTAGGCTTACTGAGCAGTAATGGTACCGAGAAGGCTGCTGACGCTACTTAGGGCACTCATCATACCCTGTTGGCTACTCCATCCTTCGGCATCACAACACGTAATCTTCACGTTTTTGTAGTTCGCCTTATCCAGCGTGGGCTTGAGAACCTTGATAAAGTCTGCTGCTTGTTGCCCATTACTCCGCATGCTTGCATAACTTGTGGTGAGATCCGGTTCGTTCAGAAATCCAAGATGGGTTACTTCCACACCAAGCTGCTTGTAGTATATGATATACTGAACGAGGTAGTTTGCATAAGCTTGCTTCCAATCTCCACTGGAGCAACTTGCGCCCGATACGCCACACAAAGATCCTCCATTTGCATCGTTGTTATTTGTTTTCATGTATCCTGGCGCTGACCATGCGTTTGCATATACTGTACTGACACCATATGTTTTAACTGCTTCTGTACTGACCCACACCTGTGAATTGTCGTTACCATCCCAAATATATTTCGGTGTTGCATTCGGACTTCCGGGACTCTTTGGTTGAATGCTGACCATGTGGTCACTGCTTGAGTCTGGTGATGATCCGATACCATTTCGGAGAATTGAGAAGCCGGCACCAGATGTGCGGTTGAAGAGAAGATCAAGTGCATATCGCTGCAGAGGTGCTGATAGTGCTTTCATCTGGTTCGCACGCTGAAAAGTCTCACTCATCCCGAAGCCATCCATCGTTTGGTATGTTTTGGTAAGATCGACGTTTATTGTAGAGGCTTGACGTGCATCCAATATGATTCGCGACTCCACTGCTGTGAAGAAGCCAGCAATCAGCAAGGCAGGAAATAACATGATGTTGGAGTGTCGGGTGATCTATTGGGTGCTCGATTGAGGGCAAACCGAAGCATGCTCTTATACCATTAGTGCCAAGCGTCATAACTATTCCATCATTTCATTTACCTTTCTGCACATGGGATGCATTTTTCCAAGGATTGCTGCTTACAGCCAAACAGAAACTAGGCTTTATCCAAGCTAGTAGTAGGCCTGAATCTGGGCAATGCAGTGACAAGGATGCTAGTGGTGGAATTACTGTATTAATATGATCGGACTTCAAGGGCCCGCGAATCTTCCATACATATCTAGCCCCTAACCGCTCAATGTACTGTATGACTATTACTTGGCGGCTTCAAGTGTAAGATATGTCGAAAAAGATATCCAAGATAGGTACGACTCATACCGTAACGCTTATTTTAGGGCCTCATCAAAATGGACTACGGAATAATTCGCGCTCGATGTGACTGTTTTGGCCAAATTTATGTTTTACTTAGCAGATAGTTTCTTTGAACCAGTTTCGTTTATGTTCAGTCTATGATAATCTCAGATATAACAACCCGCTACGCGTGGTGTAAAACCAGGAACATATTTCTCAGTACAGGTATTCGCCAGCTATGCATTTTACTCTAGCGAGCTTCCGGTAATCGAGCTCGTCAAAATATCCGCAAGAACATTTTCCGGGTCCATGCTTACATCTGCTTCTAGAAATTCTCTTGCGAATTGTTCCTTACGCAAGTTAGTTCAGACCCAGGATAATATTAGATTTTACTCACTGCTTCTTCCAGCTCTTCGGCTTCTTCTTTAGGCATCTGGCAACATGCAGCTACTAAATCTTCTCCTTTCATACTGAGAAGAATAAGATCCTCTGCCCGCTGTACGACCTCAGGCGGTACACCATGCATCGCAGCGCAGCTGGATTAGGTTAGCAATGGGGTAGCTAGAAAATTTTGCGAGCATACCATGTGCCAAAGCTAGATGTGCTTCGTCCATCACGAAAGCTTTGTACAATTAGCGAAGGCCGAACTTGACTGACAGTGTTCTTACTTGTATAGATACGTAATCTGGTCACTAACTTCCAATGCTTCTGCATCGATGCGGACTTCCATGTGGCCAAAAGCAAGGGCTGGCCTTGGTCTCAAAAAACCCATTTCGAAGATCTCTGTCTCTCATCAATGATCATGGCTTTTTTCACCTTTTTTTCTACGTACCGTGGAAGTGTGTGGCGCCGATGACTTTAGGCCTCTCACTGCCTAGGTTTAGTAGATGTTCCATGACTGCGCAAGCTAAACCAGCTCCATCACTGGATTCCGTGCCCTTCCCAAATTCATCTATGATCAATAGGCTTCTTCGTGTGGCCAGGTTTAAGGCAAGTGATATCTGCTGCAGATCTAACATGAAAGCGCTTTGTACTCGAGAGACTGTTTCTCGCGTCGCTAGCCTAGAAAGTATCTTATCTGTTAGTCCGATCTCCGCACTCTGTGCTGGTACAAAGCTTCCAACGTGTGCCATAAATACGATCAGGGCGACTTGTTTCAAGAGCACACTCTTCCCGGAGAAGTTTGGACCGGTCAGGATAAGCATGCTAGGGCATTCTTTTCGCGCTTCTGTGGGCTGCGTCGATGATTTTGACTGCGAATGGCTTGGAACGTTATAATCTCGATCTGTCTCCTCCACTGGCCCATCATTGCCCGGGCCACCTACCAGCCATGTATCATTTGGAACAAATGAAGATACCATGAGTTCTTGGAGGATGTGGCTAAGCTTGGTTAGCGTAATAAAATCAATTTTCACTGTCTGAACAGACCGGCCTCCTTTGATATTGATATTATTGCTCAGCGTCACTCGAGGACGGCAAAGTTTGTATATCTTTGCTCCTTGGGCCAATGCCAACAAACTATCCTTAGAATCAGATCACGCTAAAGCCAAACCACCTAAAATACATGCCTGTCTAACTCTCCACAGATATCTGAGCAAGTTGTCAGGAGCTCTTCATATTGAAGAACGTATTGGGCCAACTCGTGGCTAATCTCAACTTCGCGGTCAGATATGATGCCGTACACATCACCGAAGTGGTCGTCCATCTCCCGCATTTCAGCGGTCTTGAAGTAAACTTGTTCCCTAGAACTAATCAGTTCCGTTCGTATTCAATACGGATCAATAATGCGCAACTCAGTGATAAACATCTGCTCCCAAGTGCTTTCGAAACCGCCGGCATACACCGCATCTCCTGTTTCCAGATCAATTGGAACCGTTACGAGAAAGCCAATTTGAGGAAAGTAAATGACGTTGAGACATGCCCGCAGAGTTGAGGGCATTTTCTCTGATAATTTCGTGGCAACTTCGTTGAGCAGGTGATCCAAACCGTCAAGTGTCCTTTTTAATTGGTCCAATTCTTCATCCACTTCTGGAAGGATTACCGTTCGTGATTCCTCTGCCGACTTTTCGAGGTCCACAGTCTCGCTGATTTTCCGACCAACTTGAGCCAGATGAAAGCCTTCAAACTTCTCAAGTACCTTTTATAGTTTAATAACTAGGAACCAGATGGTTTTATAGAGGCCGTACCTTGATTCTTATAGCGAGGTGCTCCCCACCGATGATATCTTGTAGAGCATCTTTGACTTTCAAGCAGTGGAAGGAGAACTACGAAGAATTATCGTCAGTATGTAGCACATGCAATGGCTGGATGGAAGCCTTACTTTTCTGATAGCGGACCAAACGCTTCGCGAGAAACCACCTTTGCCTTTCGTAGAACCTCCAACACCCTTTCTCAGACCGATCGTCATTACACGCATATTCTTGATATTATTCATACTTTTTAGGAGTGCTTCTAGCACATGCTCATTCTCTGGTCGAAGGAAGTTGCTCACCGTATCCAGTCTTTCGTTGATAACATCGAGATTCAGGCTTGGGCGGAGAAACCGCTGCCGTAATAGTAGTCGTCCTTGAGAGGTTCGAGCTAGATGGTGAAACAAGCCATATACGGAGAGACCCTCCTTTGCCCCAGAGTTGGCTTTGGTAGGTCCTCGATTGTGTGAATGCGGGTGGGACTCTGCACCCAGAATTTGCAATGAATGAAGTGTGTCTGCGTTCACGAACATCGTTTCACTTAGACTAAACATCTCAAGTGTTGATATGCGAAACATGAGGTACGCAGCTTGGTCACCAGGAAGGTATGCCGCGGCACGCCGTCGCTGAAGGTATGAGATCAGTGCTCCCGCGCAGCCAACCTATCCACCAATTAGTATGGACAGTATATACTCAGTAAGCAAAAACCTACCGTTATATGGCTCTCGTCATTGATCCATCCAGCGAGGCGAAATTGTTGCTCTTCAGGGCCAACATCATTAACATCATTGAGGTGGTCATGTAACGTAGGCCCTCCTGCTTCATTGAAGCTGACTCGCACGCCGTTCTCCTCACCTATATGCAGATCGAAAAGCTTGGCTCTCGCTCCATCATAAGAAAACTCGCTCGGTGGCCTCACCTCTAATAAGAAAGGGAGGCGGAATTGGTCATTATCGCCACTCACAGAGGCCCCACTCTTTGCATCGGGATCTAAGCGGTCGAATACTATATCGTCGACTTTCGTTGAGACCAGAATGACCGTAGGATTGATAGACGACTTAAGAGTATCCACAATCTCAACACCTCCGAGCTGTACATCTTCCATAAAATATAGCTTTTCATCCCTCGCAACGTAGTAGCAGCACCCCACCGTGCCGCGTGGGGTCGAATCAACTGCCATAATGATTTCATTGAGGGTATCGTCGCCTTCGAAGTCATCTGTTTCAGTACGATGCGTTTTCCCCTCCGAGGGTGCACGTGTGGAGGCGCTATCGCTCATGAAAGGTTGTCTTTTTGCCCGGGGTTGAGACGTTGAAGGACCTGGTGTCGTGATAGACGAGCGGCGAGATCTGGTTGAGCCAGAAGCACGATGAAAGTTCCTGCCACGAGATGAGGCGAGGCTTCGACTGCTCCTTTGTCTGCTGAAAGTTTTTGAGAGTGCTTTTCGCGCCATCGTTTTGTATGGTGTTGTGAATGGTGTTCGTGATGGTGGACAATGATGGGGGATAATGATGGGTTGAAGGAGGAAAGAACGAACAACCGCGTGTCATACGCGTACCTACTATACATCTTCGTGCTTCTCGTTACAAGAACCCACAGTATTAGAACTTAGTATATCCCCTAACCTGCTACTCCAAATTGTCACAGAAGATACGA
Organism: Ophiosphaerella narmari; assembly: GCA_028456235.1. Lineage (NCBI taxonomy): Eukaryota > Fungi > Ascomycota > Dothideomycetes > Pleosporales > Phaeosphaeriaceae > Ophiosphaerella > Ophiosphaerella narmari. The sequence continues at coordinate 271,296 of JALNQA010000045.1, read as the reverse complement.
AATGCACATAGTGATAGGATAGTAATGAGCGGCGTACAAACATTATAATGGTACCTCGGAGAGGGGCTAACTTTCAAAGCTAGTGGCTACGTACTGTACAACAGGGGGTAAGTCTAAGATATATATTACAGGAACCTCATTGAATCGTTATTTCGTTTTGTTACTATGCGGCGTCAACGCTGAGGCCGGATCCACCTTGTTTGATAGCCACCTTCGCGACTTGGCCGCTCCGAATTTCACCACGAATGAGCTTATCGGCCAAACCATTACCTATTTCCCGTGAAATGAGACGGTTAAGTGGTCGCGCGCCGAACTTCGGATCGTAGCCGCGGTCGCATAGCCATTGCTTGGCTTCGGGAGGACACTCGAGGACAATTCGGCGATCATCAAGTCGCTGTTGTAGCTCCTTCAACCTTATGTCCACAATTTCTTTGAGTGCTTCGCGTGACAGACGACGGAAGACAATAAACTCGTCTAGACGGTTGAGGAATTCGGGAGGATATGTTGCAGATACAACATCCATAACAGCGCTGCGAACCGCTGGTGAGATCTCGCTTGAGTCCTTGTCAACTGAGTGGAGAACGTCATCTCCAACGATAATATCCGCTCCTAGATTCGAAGTCATGACGATGATAGTATTGCGGAAATCAACTTTGTGACCTTGCGCATCCGTAAGAAAACCTTCGTCAAGGACTTGAAGAAGTAGCGTTGAAATATCCTTGTGCGCTTTCTCCCACTCGTCAAACAAAAGCACCGCATAGGGCTTCCGTCGTACTGCTTCGGTGAGCTGTCCAGCGTCTTCATAACCAACATAACCCGCAGGGGATCCAATGAGCCTCGAGACTGTATGTTTTTCGCTGAATTCACTCATGTCGAATCGAATGACCGCTTGCGGTGTACTGAAGAGATATTCTGCTAGTCGTTTACATACTTCAGTTTTGCCGACACCTGTTGGACCTGATTCCAAGTTAGCATACGTTTCACAAGCTGTTCAGAAGAAAGAACTTACCAAGCATCATGAAAGATGCAATCGGTCGATTTTCGCCAGACAAACCTGCTCTCTGAAGACGAATAGCGTTCGCTACGGCTGTAAGTGCTTCATCCTGGCCCTTCACGTACTGTCGCAAGGAATCTTCCATATGAATGAGCTTTTCGCTTTCGCCACTATTGAGCTTCGAGAGTGGGATGCCTGTAGTTCGCGAAACGACAGATGCGATGTCATCAGCAGTGACTGAATCATGCAGTAGCGAGTCTGGACGACTTCCGCCTGCTGCAACCGCATCATCTTTTGGTAGCTTCTGCTCTAGCTCCGGAATGCGGCTGTATTGCAATTCTCCAGCTTTGGCAAAGTTGCCTTCTCGTCGCGCTTGCTCTAATTCCAATTTAGCTCTCTCGAGGTTCTCTTGAGCATTCTTGATTTCATCAAGCTCTGCTCGCTCCTTGTCCCACTTCTCGGTCAATAGTTTGACTTCATCTTGTTTCTGCTTCAACGTCTGCTCTAAGCGTTCACGTCTTTCCTTACTAGCTACGTCTGTCTCTTTCCGAAGGGACTCGAGCTCAATCTGGATGGTCATGATATGTCGGTCAAGCTCCTGAATTGCATCAGGCTTACTTTCCTGTTGCAATCGCAGGGCACTGGCAGCTTCGTCAACTAAGTCAATCGCCTTGTCAGGTAGAAATCGGTCGGTGATGTATCGATTGCTGTATGAAGCAGCCGCCACTAAGGCATTATCCGTTATGCGCACGCCGTGATGTACTTCGTATCGCTCTTTGATACCTCGTAGGATGGAAATGGTATCCTGCACAGTAGGTTCGCCGACAATGATAGGTTGAAATCGCCTGGCGAGGGCGGCGTCTTTCTCAATTTGCCGATACTCATTCAATGTTGTCGCGCCACAAAGTTGGAGTTCACCGCGGCTTAACGCTGGTTTGAGTAGGTTGCTCGCGTCAATACTGCCCTCGGCCTTACCCAAGCCCAGCAGGGTATGTAGCTCATCAACGAACAGGATCACACCTTTCTTTGCTTCTTCTACTTCCTTCAATACTTTCTTCAATCTTTCCTCAAAGTCACCTCGAAATTTCGCGCCTGCAATGAGTGATCCAAGGTCAAGGGAGATCACGCGCTTATCCTTGATTGATTCAGGTACGTCGCCACGAACGATGCGCTGGGCAAGTCCTTCCAGAATTGCTGTCTTACCCGTTCCCGCATTACCGATAACTACGGGGTTATTTTTGGTCCGTCGCGACAAGATTTGAATTGTACGTTGTATCTCGCCATCTCTCCCAATGACTGGATCTAATTTCCCGTCCCGTGCCCGTTCGGTGAGATCAACACCATATTGTTCTAACGCCGGCTTCTCAGGCTCTCCACCGAGATTCATTCGGTGAGTCCTGCCGGGAGGTTGTGGTTGCCCATTTGCATATTGTCTGATTGCTGTAACTGGTCGTATCAAAACCTGGTGCTGAGTCGATTCGATAGCAAAGCGATGGCATGGTGGTGGTCGGTGGGGAAGTTTGCGTAGTATCGATGGGTTAAGGCGCCTAGCGGCGAATCGTGCTCTGCTAGCCAGCATTGCGATATCTCGATATGTTGTCAAGAATCTCAATGCGACGGGAAAGGCATAATTATATCCAAGTTGGATGGTGCGGGCACAAGCACTGACGAAGTTTCACGAAGATTCGATATCGTTCTACGCGGGAAAAGGGCATCCGGGTCCCGCAAAACCACGACGAATCTCACAAATCAATTCTAAAAACTGAAGGCTCAGTCACAAATGAAAGTTAACGTAAGTCGCTAATAAAGTTGGAGCATATACATTGGCTGCATGTCTCTCAGCAGGGCTGCATCCACATCAGATAAAACACGTGAAGACTAGCGCTGTCTTGGCGCATCTGTGCCTGCCGCCACAGGGCCGTAATTTTCCCGAGCGCAATCTGCTGCCTCAAAAACTCCTCACAGTCACATCAATCCTCAACATCTCTCTTCCCGAATCAAGTACATAATCTTCAAGACTACCACAAATATGGGCTTCACAGATCTTGTCTCCGACGCAGGCCTCACCATCCTGAACAACTGGGTCAAGACTCGCAGCTATGTTGTTGGGTAAGTTGCTACCCCACCATCCATCCATGCCTTTCTTTTGCATGTTTTTTTCAACACCACCCCTCACTTGATTTATGATGAGAACATTTGGTCCGTGTTAGTGAGGCGGCTTAAGACCCCGCTATCTGAACACAAACCCAAGCGCTTGTCGCACCTCTGACCCATTCCTTCCTGTTACTGCTGGCTTCGAAGATCATCGTGAGGAGTCATCAGCTAATTGAAGCACAGCTACTCCCCGTCACAGGCCGATGTAAAGGTCTTCCAGCAGATCAAACAGATCCCAGCCCCAGAGAAGTACCCATACGCATGGCGCTGGTATAACCATCTCCTCACCTTTGAGGGCGAGTTTGCCACCCTTCCCGGTGACCCAACCAAGGAGTTCACCGCCTACGGCCCTGACTCCTCTGAGCTCACTGTCAACCCGGCGAAAGCTCCCGAGAAGGCGGCTGAGGAGGATGACGATGACGTCGATCTGTTCGGCAGCGACGAGGAGGAGGATGCTGAGGCCGAGGCCCTAAAAGCCGAGCGTCTTGCTGAGTACAACAAGAAGAAGGCCGGCAAGGTCAAGCCAGCTGCCAAGTCAATTGTCACCCTCGACATCAAGCCATGGGGTATGTTTCCAAAGTCACTAGGTTTGTAGTAACTATGCTAACATAATACTAGACGACGAGACGAACATGGAAGAGCTCACGGCGAATGTTCTTGCTATCGAGCAAGATGGTCTGGTTTGGGGTGGCAACAAGCTCGTAGCTGTTGGTTTCGGTATCAAGAAGCTGCAAATGAACTTGGTCATCGAGGACGAAAAGGTTTCGCTAGATGACCTACAGGCCAAGATCGAAGAGGACGAGGACCATGTCCAGTCCACCGATGTTGTGGCTATGCAAAAGTTGTAAAAGCTGGTCGTTATTTCTGGGTTGCCTTGCAGATACCTGCCCATCGCGGTTTCTGCTAGGATAGGGTTCACGATGAACGACGTATGACTGGCCGGCATGGGATAAGGGATCACGTCTTTATGAGCAACTTGCTAGGTGAATGATACCACCATGGTAGAGATACCATCTCCCCTTGTGGGACACCCATCACAGTCCTTCTCCTGACACTCTTATTCTGCTGAACTTGGACATTGAGTACGTCAGAGTACACTGCTGTATTATCTTTTATCATGGCTAGGAGGCGTCTCTAGTGCGACCTGTTGGCTTGGCTATTTCCCTATTCAGTGCTTTTAATATGTTTAAAGGTGGCGTGTCAGCAGACTCGCTATGATTCAGCAGCCCATGGTAATGAAAGGAGGAAGTGGGTCAATTGTGACGGCTGCTGGCACCAAGTGCCGTTTCTTGGCATTCAGTTGACAGGCGAATTCGTACGAGTGCGAGCATTGACTCGTATAAATCTTTGCTCCAATCTCTTCAAAAATCTTGCCACCACTTTCTCTTCCTGTGGCGCTGGCAGATCCAACCGAGGGTTGTCCCCACGATTGAGAGCGGAAAACGGCAATCACCCCCTACGTCACCAAGTCCTAGCATCCATGCGATTTGGGTCAGTTCAAAAAGGTATCATTATTAATTTGCATATTCCATATAATCGCCCATTTTTACTCAATTCTTCGGCGCACATTTTCATCACTCACTCCATGACTTGTGCCAACCTACTGATCAACAATTGCGGCGCGACTTTGTCTTAATCGGGCCTTAAACGGAATTTCCGCGCGCGAAAGTCGTCACTAGGTATTGGATTTGCCAGAACTTGGGGCTTGAGTTACCGGAAAACCTTACACGATTTCCCCGCCCCCCTCCAAAGGAACAGTCGGCGCATACCTACCTACTTTCCTTGTCAACAGCATTGTCGCATAAAAACACCAAGGACTGCCATGAACGCTGAGGACCGCTTCGTTGAAAAGAACGAGGAAGATGCTATCCGCGGCGCTCATCCGACCGAGAATGTCGAAAGCTATGAGCCTGTCGCTCGCATATCAACAGCATCAAGCAGCGCATTGTCATCTACCACCTCTTCAGTCGCTTCTGAAGCCAATCGCAGCAATGGCCAACTATCACGCATCCCCACCCAGCGCGATACGGAAACCGGACTCGCAGAGCGCCATGCCACAGCGCTGAGTCGCATCCAAACACAACGGAGTCAACACAGCACTACAGTTGGTGGAGGACTTCGAAGCCGGACGCGAGATAGCAGGAGACCTCTGCCAGCGTTTGGCGCAGGCAAGCCGTATCCGCCTCCATTACCTGAGAGAGAAGAATATGTGGTGGAATTCGATGGCCCTGACGACCCGTTGCATGCGATGAATTGGCCATTTAGGAAGAAGTTGGCAACGGCAGCTATGCTGGGGTTCACTACACTGACATCTGCGTTTGGAAGCTCGATTTTCTCAGCTGCAACAGGCGCGATTATGCGGAAATTTCAAGTCGGATCTGTTGTTGCTACGCTTGGAACGTCACTTTATGTTTTGGGGTAAGTGGGTTGAGGTTTGCGATTGTGGACATGCGCTGACATGATGTAGTTTTGCGACCGGTCCGATCTTATGGGCACCCCTTAGTGAGTTGAAGGGAAGACGGGCCCCATTGGTTATCGCATCGTTCGGATTCAGCCTTTTCAACTTGGCAGTTGCGACTGGAAAGGATTTCCAAACCGTATTAATATGTCGTTTCTTCTCGGGCTTCTTCGGTGCCTGTCCTCTTACTGTACGTCAACACCTTTCTCCACGTACGTCTCTATACTAACAAGTGCTAGTGTGTTGCCGCAGTCTTTAGCGATATGTTTGACAACCGGACTCGAGGCATGGCCATCACAATCTTCAGTATGACGGTTTTCAGCGGACCCCTTCTCGCCCCTTTCATCGGTGGCTTCATCGTCATGTCTGAGCTGGGCTGGCGCTGGACAGAATACATTGTCTGCATCATGGGCTTCTCTGCCTTCACCCTCAACCTCATCTTCCTTTCGGAATCCTACCCACCAGAAATTCTTGTTAGCAAAGCAGCCGAGCTCCGCCGCCGGACTAAGAACTGGGGTATCCACGCAAAACAGGAAGAAATCGAAGTCGATTTCCGCGAGTTGGTCGAGAAGAATTTCAGCCGTCCGATCCGTATGCTGTTTACCGAACGGATCGTGCTATTGCTGAGCGTGTACATGGCCTTCATCTACGGCCTTTTGTATCTCTTCCTCACAGCATACCCGCTTGTTTTCCAGGGCATCCACGGTATGAATCTCGGTGTCGGCGGCCTCCCATTCTTCGGCATGATAACAGGCCAACTACTCGCCGGCTCAGTGATTTTCATTCGCCAACCGGGCTACCAAAAAAAACTTGCTGCAAACAACGACGTTCCGGTTCCAGAATGGCGCTTACCGGAAGTGATCGCTGGTGGTGTTTGTTTCGCAGCCGGCATCTTTTGGTTCGGGTGGACAGGATACAGACAGGATGTTCACTGGATAGTGCCCACACTCTCTGGAATCCTAATTGGTTTCGGACTACTGAGCATCTTTTTGCAAGCGCTCAATTACCTTGTTGACGCTTATTTGATGGTAAGTCATTCCTCCATCCTTTCGCCCACAATCTTGTCTGACCGGATAACTAGTTCGCGGCCTCCGCCATCGCAGCAAACACCTTTCTTCGCAGTCTTTGTGGCGCTGCGTTCCCTCTTTTTGCTCGGCAAATGTTCGAGGGCTTGGGCATTCAGTGGGCTGCTACACTGTTGGGCTGCATCGCCGCGCTTCTCGTACCCGTGCCTGTGTGGTTTTACCTTCGGGGCGCGAAGATTAGGGCGAACAGTGCGTATGCGCCAACATTTCCAAAGGCGCCGGCCGCGGAGGACGGTGATGGAACGACGAGGGCGGATTGAACAAGCACGTATTCTTCTGTTGTTTAAAGTTTAATAAGATTTTTTTTGGGGGGGGGTTTGAAAATAAGTATAATCATAATTGCTCTGCTTGACTCTTGTGAGTCGAAATATCCCCCTGACGCTGATAGGACTTGGGGTGAAAATAAAAACTTTATATTGAGATATACATACAGCATGATGAATGGTCGCGAATGACTGCCAACATGTGACAGCATGGGGTGTCCTCAATCCTCTGTATCTCTCTTCTTCTGATGCCTCCATGCACCGGCCCCTATACGTCTATTCGCCACTACTCATTCCCAAATTCCAAACCACCTCTTCACCCTCCTCCTCCTCACACCATCCTCCCCAACGTAATACCGCGGATCCTCCACGTATTCTTCACCCCGTGCCGCTGCCTCCTGTTGCCTCTCCAATCGGTATAGCTTGCGCTTCTCCACCTCCTCAGCCTTACGCAGCCGCTGTTGAGTGTACAGCTCCGACTTCTGCTCGAGATGCATCTTGTAAACGTCTTTGAAGCGGCGCGCTGAATCGTAGGGCGCATGCATGAAATCCTTACGGTTGGGAAGGAGCTCGGTGTATTCTGTTGTGTTGACAAAGTCTAGATACCACGCTGCGACCGACAAACTGAATAGGGTGCCCTGGAATCGCATGTTAGTTAGATAGAGGAGAAAGGCGGGGTGGGCGTTATGCATACCAGTGTTATCCACATGTGCAGCCCCTTGTTGTGAAAGAACCAATATGAAAAAGTGCCTTTGGGACTCATCATGTTGGGGTATTTCTTGGTGGCCATGCGCTGCTTGTCTGCTGCTGATATGGGCGGACCATAGATTTTGTTCTCTAGATTTTTGTTCGTTTGTCGCGCGCTGTGGGACGGAGGCCGGTATTTGTCTGGTTGTGGTATTACGGGTGTCCTTTTTTGCTTCAATTGCTCTGCGGCTCTTCGCCGCAGAAAATCTTCTGAGAGGCCTTTTGAAGGTGTTGAGGCATGGCGGAGGCCGGTGGTGGGCCTTGGCAGAAAACGTGTTTGCGGTCGGAGGAGAAGCGGACCTCGAGGTAGGAGAAAGCGCGGTATCGATTGAAAAGCTTGCAGAGACGTCATTGCTATGGCATCTAACCGTCGTGGTGCGGCGCTGATGCGGGAGTCCGACAGCTGGGGAACGAAGATCTCAGAGTGACTGGGCGGAGAAAGATCGGGCCGGCGTCACCACACCACTTCTCTCACACGGAGAACCGGTCATCACTATTTGACAAACAAAGTAAAGAACATACAGAATGCCTCCTTCCTATGGATCCCAAGAATACTGGGATAAGCGATTTGCTTCTAATTCCAGTCCTTTTGAATGGTTAGAGGCACCTCACACACTAGATACCTTTCTTCTTGATGCACTGGAGAAGAGCCAAGAGAATTCCCCAAATATTCTTCATATTGGCTGTGGTACGTCCATGCTCTCTCATCACCTGCGAACTATCGTCCAGGAGCCGGCCCAGATACATAATGTGGATTATGCCGAGATCGCCATCGACCTCGGACGCAGGCGAGAGAAAGAGCTTTGTGCCAACAACCAAACTGCCGCTTGCTCTGGTAAATTCATGCGCTGGGATATTATAGATCTTCTTAACTACAAGTCACTCCTCGAGGTTTGCAAGCCCAGCGCCTACACCCTCATAATCGACAAGTCAACCTCCGACTCCATCGCTTGTTCAGATGAAGTCCGTATCTCACCTCCATACATCATCGACGTTGACCTAGACAAATCTGTCTGTTTAGATCTTGGGCGATCATCTGAATTAATACACCCACTGCACGTAATGGCTGTACATCTAGCTCTTGTAGCAAAACCAGGAACTCTTTGGATCGCCCTTTCTTACTCGGACGATCGATTTCCTTTCGTAGATGGATTATACTCTTCTCGTCCACACATTGTCGGGTTTCCTGATACTGGGAATCTCTGGAGGCTTCTAGAGAAGCGCAAAGTAGAGAGTATCGATCCATCAACTTTGATCGAACGAGAGGACGGTAGGGTTATCCATAGACCCAAAGTTTGCAATTGGGTATATATCTTAGAGCGTACTCAAATACCGCTATTTATTCGAGGAGCGCATCTCTAGAAATCATTCCAACAGCTCCTCAATACCCACTAGATCCGGCTTGAATGTACTCATAACACAAAACACCCTGCCAAATATCCATCACGTCACTGATGGTTCTATTCGGCCCGTTGCCATACATGTTAAGTTTATGACTTAACGTAGTAACTTTGCCTGGATCACCTTCCGCGCCTGTGGGTTGTCTGTCCCTCAAATTAACTTCATATGCACTATATTGAAATGAGGGGCAAAGCACTTACGGAATATTCGACGGCCTTGCGGGAAAAGGAAACGGCATGTTCGCCGAATTCTGTACATTTTCCCCTCCCATTTCTGTCAACCTACCCGGCAGACCTTTCTGCTGCCAATCTGCCCACATCTTATCGAGCCACGTGTGGTGCAGATAGAAAAGCGGGTCCCCAGGGCTAGCAATGGGATCGATCATCTGCGCATGAGCATCAGCAACTGATACTAATAGGATCCCAAATGCAATAAAAGCGACTTACCAATCCACCAACACCTCCATGTCCACCTTGGTGTGGTTGCCTTTCAATGCAGTTCCATGCACTCACATAGGTCTTTTTCGCTAAGCATGCATCCACCTCCTTCTGAGAACACTGCGCACTGAACCTTTCATCTACAATGCGATTGATGCAATGATTCGTGTACTGATATTCAGGCCCCAGATGGTTGACATACGAAGCAAACGGTCCGTCGGTGATGCAATTCCTAGACCCGGAGCCTTTGCCACCAAAGCCTGTCACAGGGTCGAGAAGAACACTGTGAGTAAAGTTGCCGGCGTCGAGTTGCTCCTCCCAGTAGGGTTGCCAGCCTTTATACCCGCATTCAGTACGTAGCGCGGATTCATGCGCGTAAAGCAAGGCGCGATGAAACGGAAGAAACCCGCCGACAAAGTGTGTGGCATACGATTGCAATTGATGGGCTGCTTGGAGCTCCTCGTGCCGGTTGGTAGCACCTTTCAAGCCAAGAGTAGTAGGCTTATTCATGAGACATAGTTCGGCGTCGATATAGGCTTTCTTCTCATCTTTGGACAAGGTATGCCTTGCACATGTTAGTTGATAAGATCCAAAATCGACTGAAAACTTTACCATGCACGGCGTTTCCCCCTCTCTTCCTTGGTGCACGCCGCCGAACATAGCCCCAGGAGCATGAAAATGGCAAACAGAAACTTCGCCATGGTGCCAGAGATGTTGTGATACTCACAAAGCAACAGGCAAGTGGCCACTTATATACACCAGTCAAATTATTTGCTTTGATGCTGACCTACACTATCTAAAGCTTATATGACGAGCGGGCCGTGCGGTACACGGCCTCTATGCCTCATGCCGACCTGCCCACAACACCTGCACAAAACAATCACTATGCTTCCTCAAAGCGAAACTCAATATGCATGTACATAAGCACATATGCCGACGCCCAGGATCCCGCACCCAATCGCCCTAAATGCCAAAACTCCCATCTGGCGTACGCGACTTTACCCAGATGCATGCGCGTAGCTTACATTAGGTTGTGCCTGGGTCGAACTTTCCGATGCGTCTTACCGGCATACACGAGCGCGGAGAATCCATGACCACAATCCTATCGGCGCCGATATGCCACTTTTTCACCTATCGCTTTGGGCATTTCTATTACGCGGTTAGATGCGCGATCGGTGGGCGCGACGTCGCTAGGGAGTGCATCCACGGAACTAGTAAGGTTTATGCAAATGGGGGGTGGAACGTGCAAAGGCGTTGGTATATCTACTACTTTGTGTGCCGTGTGTAGCAAAAATAAAAGGGATAAAAAATAAAAAATAAGGAGGAAATATGAATAGAGGGTGTTAGGAATATGACCCTGGTGCCCAACTCTTTCTCCCTTCTTTCTGATCCTTGCCCTCGAAGAAGATGTCGACCTGATTTGGCCGCCCGTTTCGGCCCTCTCTGTAGTCGTACCGTATCTTTTTCCATTTGAGTTTCGGGTGGGATTTGATTTCGCTACCGCTGAGATTCATGCCTGATCTGCCGATGCGGGAGACGACAGGGCTCAAGAGCATGGCCATGCTGAAGAAGCTGTCATCGCGCACGATTGTACGATGCGCGAAGATGACAAGAAGACATAGTGCGGCTAATTGAATGCCGCATATACCACCGAGTATGCATGTGACCCAAAACCAGTCTACGTCAAGTTGCTGGCCTTGGGTGGGGCGTGTGCGTTGGTTTGTGAGGTTGTAGCGGATGCCATGGTCATCGAAGGCTGCTACTGCGCCGACTGTGAAGCGCATCAGCATGTGTTCGACCTCTTGGTTTGTTACAGCTCTTGCAGGTGACCATTTCGAGCCTTGTGGGTAGGAGCGTGTTTGCCGGTCTGTCCAATTGTTCCATGCAATTCCAGTCCAACCAATCGCTCCCGCGGCGATGCGTGCGAAGTCGTCGGTCCCATATACGGAATCTGAATCAGCCTCAGTGTGCGTGGTGATATCGTCTTTACCTTCGGCTTTGGAGATCTCAGATAGTGTGTTATTACATAGGAATAGCTTCGTGTCCTTGATGGTACTATTATCGTTGTCCCTATTTTGGAGCACGGTGAAATTGGTACATCGCGAACCACAGAATGCATCATGAGAGGCAATCCATGTAACTGTGCCAGGGGCGTGCTCGGGAATTTTATACTTCGTCCACTCTTTGCCTTTGGATTTGCCCTCAATAAACATGCTCCCAAATTCTTCTATATCTTCGTCGTCGCTAACGACATCTCCACGAACTTCCAGCTGCTCACAGGTTGCCGTTGATTGCGTCTTACGATTGCTGAGAACATAATTGGTGTACTGATGCGCTGGGTCACGATTGAAAAAACGATATTCCCAAGACTTGTTTCCCTGATAAACCGGCGTGCCTGGCAATGTCGATAGATCCTTCTTTGTCTCGTTCATCTTGAATTCAGGATATACCATGGCCTCCATTCCGAAAACCCACGCAGCATCCATTGAGGTTACATTAGATTTTGGATCTGTATCGGTATGCCAGTGAGTCAGATCCGCAATAGTGACGTTACCTTGGATCATAAGCGGTACGAGAGAGTTCTCTATAGGCCAGAACAAACTAAGCAATGCCACCAAAACTTGAGAACCAAGGTTAATTGAGAGCCAGGAGAAACAGACGAGCCACATCCATTTCGTTCCATCGTTTCTAGCATCTCTGAACCATTTGAGATTTCCAAGGTAACTCTGGCCGCGAATCCCGGGCATGGAGATGAACATGAGCTTGGTGATTTTGATGAGCGAATTCGACTGTAAGATGAGGTCGAAGACTTCCAAACTCATGTATCTTCGGGCTAAGAATGTCCACCGGAATGTATTGGCATAGTGTTTGAGAGATGACAAGAGATTGAGACCCAAACATAGGGAAAGAAAAATCGTGACTGAGTTGAAGATTCTGACATCGGTTTTTGACAAAACAATTGGATCTCCAAAGCCTTCCCATGACTTCAAACAGACACATATTAATACACTAAAGAGTAGCGTAATAAGGAACTTGGTTCCACCAGTCTTGAATAGCTTTTTCCGCGATTCATTATGATCAAAACGTTTAACGTGGTGAGTTCCATGAGCGTGGAAGTTGTCGCTCGTTGGAGAGTTATTGTCTGCATTGGACTCGATATCGAATGTTAAGTTTGGCGTATTGAGGTATGTGTAATTTCCTCTTTTTGCTTCCATGATGGAGTCGGGAGTTGCAAGAGGGGGCGAATATGGGGAAGCATTGCCATATTCTATACCTAAGCCGCCACCGCCATAGGCTGTCTCGACATCCTCGAAGGGTGATGTAGGCGGGTTCAAAGGTTGGGTATCGGACCTCTTACTAGCCCTCCGGTTGAAATCCATGGTATCGTCCTATCATTTAAAAGCAGCCCAGTTTGAGGCTTCCTAATATGCCCATGCGCTGGTGGAAGGACTGTTTGGACAAGGGCTCAAGGGCCTGGAAAGGTTGTCAGTTGATGTGAGTATCGTGGCTGTCCTAATATGGGCGGTGGGCATAAATTGATCCTTGGACTTGTACTCGCGTCCCATTCACTGCTGTTAGTAAGGTGGGCAGAAGGCACAGGTGTTGTTAGATCGACTTGGGTTTAGAGGAGAGAACGAGAAGCTTTGTCTTCTTGATGGCAATGCCCTGGATCTATGCGGATCCACTTAGCGTCAAAATTGGGGGCTGACCTTAGGGGTCGGAAGCGAACGAGCTGGACGTTCTAGCCCAAACCTTTCGACAAGAGCCGACTCAGGAAACAAAAATAGCTTGACAATACGCGAACGCTTCTGAATAGGGTAGACATAAAGGCCGAAATCGTACGCGCCGTTGTTGTATCCTCGTACCTGCCCAGTCGTAAAGCATACCAAGCTTTAGGAAATTCCATGCCGAGCCTAAAGCTTGCGCATGACGCAGCAGCGGGTGGCCTCATGATTCCGCGTGAGGTTGATGGGCTAAGACAAATTCCAGCTCGGTAGATTGAGGCTCCATCTGTCAGTTGTTGAGTAAAGGATGATTCGTCGTGGCAAGTCCTCACAGGACTGGCAGAACGTGCCTAACCCAGCTAAGGTTTAGCGCTCATAAGCAATTTGGGGGCTGAAGCGGCGTTCAACGCTAGGGGTCGAAGGCTATCAAAAGACACGCGAGTGCAGATCATAACCAACATGCCCTAACTCAGACGAGGGGCAGCCTAGTAATTTCATAAGTCTTGCGGTCATGACGATGTTGGTAGAGCGCAGGGAAACGCCCTACTATATCACTTCACCGAGATGGGGAAGTTTCCTAACCATCCCTAGATTCTTCTTATCGCTGTGTAACTCTGACTAACCCACACGACATATATTATCCACCCACTAACAGAGGCACACCAGGTAGATGACAAATGCGAAGTGGAGTTCGTACCAACAAACGGAGGAGCAGGATAGCGTAGGGCGTGCACTCGACAGTGGAGCGTCTAGAGCCAATGAGAACAACACCATAGCTATTTGCGATGCAATTACCCAGTCATCTATAAAACCATCTTACCAACACAATCACTCAAACACTACATCAACCTTCTACAATGTCCTCTCCAGTCATCCTCTACGATCTCCCCAGCCAACAAGGCACATCATGGTCCGTGAATCCATGGAAAAGTTCGTCCATTACCGCAGACTCAAAAACCCATGCTAAGAACGCCAGCTCGCATGATCCTTAACTACAAAGGCATCGACTACAAAACAGAATGGACCGAGTTCCCAGACGTCGAACCGAAGATGAAGTCCTTGTACGTATACCATGGTCAGTTCGCGCGCTCACCTAACACTCCCAAGCGGCCTCACGCCAAACGACCCCAACTCCCCCGGGTACTTCGCAGCCTATAGTATACCGACCATTAAATATGCCAACGGCACCCACCAAATGGACTCGTGGCCCATTGCCCACGAACTCGAGAAACAGTACCCATCGCCCTCGCTCCACCTCGACGACCCCATCGTCGTGCAAGTGCGCGACCACATCACCAAGCTGATCATGCCTTTGGTTGCTTTCTGGCTGCCTAGTGTCCCGCTGCTGCTGAATAAGCGGTCTGCCGACTACTTTTACGAATCGAGGGAGAAGATGCTGGGAATGTCGGTCCAGGAGTTTGGGCGGGCCCAGGCAAACGAGGGGTGTTGGGAGGGCGTGGAGGCGCCGGCAAAGGAGATTGGGGAGTGGTTGAAGAAAAACGAGGGGCCGTTTTTCCTAGGCGAGACGGGTAAGGAAGCACTTGGTTCTTGTTGGGTTTTTCATGCGGTTTGCTAACGTGGGCTAGTTTCGTATGCGGACTTCATTTTTGTTACGCTCTTACACTTTTTTAAGAGGGTTGATGAGAAGGTTTTTGAGCGGCTCGTGGCGCTTGACCCGGCGTTCTTGAGAGTGTATGAGGCATGTGGGAAGTGGCTTGAAAAGGAGGATTGAGAGACTCATTCTAGCACGAGAACAGAAATGGAATATTGTTGCTGGTCGTAAAATCATAAATGTGACAATCGGTAACCGTCATGCTCTCATTACTGTCTCATCATCATCGCCTCATAGGCCTCAGCCCTGGCCCTCCACCACTCCTCAGAAATGCTGTGCCGATCAAGACTGCCATTGTCACGACAATGACGATGCCCACTGTCTGTGAGGATCCGTTTTCTTGCTGTTTCTTGATGTTGTAGCTTCTGGCATGCTTGATATATTTGGCTTTTTGCTTCTCAGCTTCGCTGATCTTCCTGCTGAGTCCGAGGTAGTCTCGTAATAACGGATCATCAGACTCGCTGAGATCAAGCCACTCTCTCAGCTTTTCCCCATGCCCAAGAGGGGATGCGATGTTCAGCCCCCTAAATTCACCCTCTAATCCCTTCTTCGGTCCTTTGATTATTGATTCGTCGTTCGGTAGCCACTCTTGTAGCATCTGTAACGGTAATGTGCGAAACACTAGTGCCATCCACATTTCGAGCACGTTTAGCAGCAGGTCTGGGTGATCCATTCCAGGTAGGTTCCTATTGCTGTTTGTGGCTGACGGTACCTGTGCAAGTATGCCTATGGCGTTGTATATGCTGTATTGCATAGCGTGATAATGGAAGCTGGGGTTGTCCCTTCGATACCGGAAGTTGAGGTGTTGGGCGGTGCGTGCACGCATAGAACTTGTTTGGCCAATATAGATGCGGACCTTTCTGTCCAGGCCAAGTACACCATTCATATATACAGCTTTTCCGTCTGACCTAATATCACCACCTACAGCCTTCAACCCGTCGAAATTCCATCGCCCGTTGAGGAAGGTCCAGACTTGTGGTCTGATGCATTGAAAACAGAATTGTGCAAGATCAGTGTGGCGCTGAACCCATTCACCATACTTTTCATAGTCGATTGCATCCTCCTCTTTCAGCCTATCAAGGAGGTAGGTTAATATTTTTTGGGCTTCTAATTGTGCTAATGTAGACATTGTATAATAGTCGTGTAGGCTGTTTGGGTACGCCTAGAGAAATCGCGTTTCGGACAATTAGATGAGATTCTTTCGCTGGAATCGATAGCAATTGTTATTGTGAGTGATGTGGCAATGTGCACGTGTTACGACGCGCCTAGGTAGGCAACAACAAGCCCCTAACTCCATACGGGGCGTGCGAATGTCTGCCGGTGTTTCTGCAGCCTAGCAGACCGGGACACGAAAGTTGATGATGTCCTTGGACCTGGCCCGAACATTCTGTATGGGATGATGAGGGCCGAGTTGAGGCTGACAGTTCTTAGCGCCAAAGGTCAACTTACCCAAATAGGTAAGAATTGAAGAGGTGTAGATTACGGGCGCCCCTCCTGCGCCGACGGGCGCAGCGGCACAGTGGACAGTCTGCCATGTGGTCTAAGTGCCACTTCGATTCTGACTGAATGGTCTTGGTCGGGGTACTGAATTGCAAATAGAACAGGAAGAATATTTCCAATTTATTGGTCCAGCATGCAGAATGGCTGTACTATGTGTGTACGTGCTGGTCCAGCGTCGGGGCAGGATAGGCGATCTAATCTTATCTCATCAAGATCCCTGCCACTTGAGGCCACAGCAGCAACATGGCAAGCGCAAGCTCCAGACACTCGTAGGCCAACACGTTGCTTTCTTTCCTGCCTCAACTGCACTTGGACTATTCAACCGCCAATCCTATCCTCCACACTCGGCTCCCCTCTATCCCAGCAGTCATGGTGAGTTCCTCTCCCAGAGTAGAATGCGCCTTCCGAACTTCTCCCGCTAATTCGTTGTTTCCGCATTCCAGGCCAATGTTATACAGAGCACCGGCCACGATGAAATGATTGTACGTCTATCCATGCGCAACAGGCTTTCTATATTCGGCACACACACGTATACAACCCTCAAGCGCTGCAACACCCTCGCAAACACAACACAATGGCCGAGGGCGGACGAAACGTGGACCTCCTCTCAATTGAAGCTAACGAAGCTCAGCATGACGCCGCGCTCGACTACTACGGCCGGCGGCTGGCGACCTGCTCCTCAGATAAGACAATCAAGATCTTCGAGGTCGATGGTGACAAACACACACTAGTCGAGACACTGCGAGGGTACATGGACTTCCCACACTGCGGCAGCTTGTGTTGACGACTTGACAGACACGAAGGCGCAGTCTGGTGCGTGGCATGGGCGCATCCCAAATACGGAAACATCCTCGCTTCCTCTTCCTACGACGGCAAAGTCATCATTTGGCGCGAACAGTCTGGCTCCTGGCAAAAGATCTACGAGGTCGCCTTACACACCGCCTCTGTAAACCTCGTCGCTTGGGCGCCTCACGAAGCCGGCTGTCTCCTCGCATGTGCTTCCTCTGATGGTAATGTTTCAGTACTCGAATTCAAGAACGACGCCTGGACGCACCAAATCTTCCAGGCCTGTGGTAGTGGCGTGAACAGCGTATCCTGGGCGCCAGCCGTTGCACCAGGTCAGGTTATCAGCGCAAGTGGCAACCAAGCTGGCACCGCAAGGCGCTTTGTTACGGGTGGAAGCGATTGTCAGGTCAAGCTGTGGGATTTCAGCGCCGACACAGGGAGCTGGCAGAGCACTCAGATCTTATCAGGACACACAGATTGGGTGCGTGATGTTGCCTGGTCGCCTACCGTTCTTTCTAAATCGTACATCGCCTCTGCCTCGCAAGATAAGACGGTTCGCATCTGGACATCTTCAGATCTACGTAAGTGTACCCTACCCTATGTTTGAGAATCAAAGCCATACTGATTGTACGCAGGTGAATGGAAGTCTACCGTTCTCAACGTGGATGCAAACGCCTGGCGCGTAAGCTGGAGTCTGAGCGGTAATGTGCTAGCAGTCAGCACCGGCGACAATAGGTTGAGCCTGTGGAAGGAGAGGCTGAGCGGTGGGTGGGAGTGCGTCAAGACCATCGAAGAATAAGGCTATGTTCTGGACCACAGTCGGCAACATCATCATCATCATCATCAGGACAAGCATGTAACTGAAAATATTTCGGTGTAGAGACTCCCGGTAACGATATATAAGACGGCGTGTACCAATCAAACACTTCACGGCACAAAGGTTATGATTCGTGCGAATAGACCCTTTGTATTGTGTCTATTTGTTGCCATTAAACTACCGTACAAAACATTACCGGCGAGTTTTCTTAAAGCCGGTCAGCCATACCGAAGAACTGTATCCCCTCACACAAACCACCCATTCCAAGATCTCCCGTCCACCACAGCCCACCCCTACTCCTCCCTTTTCCTCGCCCTCGCCGCCTCATCCTCCTTCCCCCCCACCAACCCAAACAACTTCTTCTGCAACTCGTCCAGCAGCACCCTCAACGCTTGCTCCTCGTCCAACTGACGCTTCACCGATGACTCCAACAACATCCAGCTCGAAAACTGCGAATGTGTTCCGTGCAACTCGTACACAATGGCGTGCGCGGCGAGCGACGAGGCGGGTTCGGCCGCGGGGTCGATGTCCGTTATCACGGTCCAGGTGTGGCCGTTGGGGTGGTGGCGGCCGTAGAGGGCTTTGGCGGCGTCTGTGGGGCTGATTAAGGGGTGGTGTATAGAGAGGGGATGGCGGTGGCAGTGGGAACGGACCGATGATGGCACTTTTGAGCGATGCTACAACTATGGAGGTTTCGTGGTTGGCGGCCATTTTGTAGACTAAGAAGGTGTACTGTATTGGGAAGTGAGAAGTGATTTGGGTAAAAGTTGGCGTGTTTGGGTGGAAAAGGGGGGTTTTGTCAAGTAGATATAGTCGCGAAACCGAGCTTTGGGCGGAGTGGGAGTCATAGCTATTGATCGGACCTGATGGTAACGCAGTGGTAGTTTGTTGGTGTTGCGCGTGCTTCGTGGGGACTTGGTGCAGGTATGACTTTTATTACACCCATATCTCCACCATGTAGTGGCACGAGCAAAGAGTCATTGTTGTTGATTTTATATTGCATCGTGATATTCGGGTGCCAGTTAAGCACTCTGCGTGCATATTGACAAATCTGGGTCGCACCGCTAGGCCTAGGTAAAACAATGGTAGTAAGGTGTGACCATATTTAAGCACGTGGACAACAATAGGTCATGATTTGAGATCTACCTCTCTCATGGCATGGTAGTACTTATTGCTACGTTGCACTACTCTAGGATTAGTGTAATTGCCCAATTTCTCTTCACGCTGCCTCTCTGCCGAGTCCAGGCACGTTTGTGAGAGTCAGCTGGTGGATTATATTTATAGATACCTAAATGGACTCGCTGTGTGCATTCAGCTAGCCAGAAGACTACAAATCGAGGTTGCGGCTGTTCTCAACCACCATTTCTTCCAACCTAAGTTACTTAGAATATGCGTTCATAAATCTCTTCGTAGAAGTATAGCCTTTGTCATTTCTTCGTCAAAGAGGGAGACGAAATTCCCTAGGTAAGTCTATAGCAGCGCATCCCGAAACAACTGACTGTGAGGTCAACGAGCGACCATATAGTAAAACGCCAATCAAATCAATTCCCAAAGTTGAGTTGCCTATAGACTGCACAACTTGTAGGCTATCAGATCAGGCGTTCATATACCACCGAGGAGTGTCCGTGACTGATGCTTGCGTGAGCCATGTCCTGACTGCCAACCCTAGTTCTTATAAACACTTATGCGTTCCTCACGCACTAAATAAGACTCCTCACAAGAAAGGTGGCGGTAGTGGTTAAAAAATCAATAATGAGGCCCAACGAGATCATGAATGGTATTGATGACCACAATCCTGCTGTCAAGAGGTGACACCCCTAACCAACTAATCTAGATATAGATTGTGCTGGAAAAAGAGCGGCAAGACTAGATTCGAAGCCATTCATTTACAATTTGGGCGAAGGCTGATAGAACCAAGCTAGGAATAACGTAAAATTGATATGGCAGCACCATTCGATTGAACGCCATTTCAAGAAACTTTGGTTTGGTTTATCAAGGGGAGAGGTAGCTATTTAACTGGTTCATGACAACACAAACCAACATATACTAAGGAAGCTATACGTATAGACCCTACTCAGTTATGCCTCAGCATTGCATCAACATAGATGTTGTTGTGGTGTTTTAAGGCGCTTGCATATGGGTGCCACTCTTGGTCTAGTGCCAAAATAACATAGCCACGCGCCAACCCGTCACTTAAATTCATCTTCGGCAGATAGAACAGAATACAATGGCATCGCTTGCATTATTACCTGATGAACTACTTCTCACAATCCTTACCGAAGCCGCCCACGTGCGCAGCATCAAACGCGCTCTGCGGTTGAGACTCGTCTGTAGTTAGTTTCCAACAACCTTTGATCAAACAATAAGCACGATATTGATCTAAACTACTAGAAAGCTTTGCCAATATCGCTACCACCGCCGTCTTCAACTCTCGCTATATCCACAGAGCGCCGGGTTTCTAGGCAGAGTACCTTGCGTACCTCACGCTCACGCATGCCCCTCAAAAGAGTCACGAGTTAAAAAAACTACTCCTCATTGCGCAGCATATCTGCCGTTATCGCCATGTCTCTGCAGGTGAAACATGTGTTACGACAGGGACCATCACCGACGATGAACTCAGAGAATGTGTACTTAACCTTTGCGGATCGGTGACTGTTACAGACGCCGCACATATATGATTAGGCACTGGCCCGCCGCTGCGTCCGCAGATGTGTCAATTTCTTCAACGATCATACCGAACTACTCGACCTCACCCTGGGTCCTTCGTGGGATAGATGTGAAGTTGAGCCACTCGACACCCATAAACTACAAATCCTTGCACTAGACTCAACTCGCAATTTAGAAACGTTCAAACGGCTGTTAGAGCATGCAAAACCGCATATCGGCAAGTATAAATCGGAATGGCTCTCTAGGCGAACCTATAAAGCAGCGAAGCGGGGCCAAGCAGATATCATGAAGTATCTGATTGAGGAAGAGACGACGGACGTCGATGAAGACAGCTTGGGTGATAGATCCATTTTCCAGTCTCGCTACCCAGCGGAATTTCGTAAAGGCTTCAAGAATAAGAATAGGGCCGGTACCCCACTTAGTCTAGCTGCTATGGGCGGGCATGGAGATACTGCCAAGATCTTACTTGATTTTGGAGTAAAGAACGACCATGCGATCGAATTTGCGGCAATGTGTGGGTCGAGAACGCTTGTAAGGTTACTATGGGAGTATAGTGGGTATAAAAATGATGCTGTGCAGGGGGCGCTTGCAATAGCGGTAGACCGAGAAGATACTACGATGTTCAATCTTCTTATTGAGCTTGGAGCCAGGCTTGATAATGATATAAGAGTGGCGATAACCCAGAAAGCGCAAGAAGAGGGACTTGAGTCAATGGTCAGGTTGCTAAGTGAAGATGCATATGCATCTTCTGGAGGAGCTTCTCGATTAACGAAGTAGAAATATAAGTATTCAACAGATAAAAAACACTTATAGCGTTGGGGCCTTCTATAAGTGGGAACGGTATAAAGCTACTGGTGTTATAGCGGGTGCAATAGTTGATTCTCGTGGATGGCTTCAAGGGTCCTCAAGGGCACTTGATACTAAGACAGTATTGTTAGGGGTAAGCTGAAAAGGGTATCGGATTGTATCGCTAGGTAATTGTACGAAGGTAAACACGATTGCTTTACTAATAGTAGGCATGGTGTCTATATACTCGATAGTTTGGGGTTACTCAGTTATGATAGTTATCAGTAGTACTGAGCAAGAATGATTACTGAGAACGTTACGTGCGCATGATAGAAGGGCGCCAACAGACGGCCTGGTAGGTCTGTACAGTCTCGAATGTGATGCTAAACTAGTAGAAAGTGAGTAAAATACTCTAATCGAGGCTCAGCGCGGCAGGCTATACCTAAACTGAGTTTGCGTATATCAAAACCAGGAACGCTTAATCCCGACTACCGGAAACGGTATCACGACGGGCGGCGAACCGGGCAAGAAAACTAGTTTTCGGCATCCTGTAGTCGTATGCAAAAGTATAAGGTTTAGGCGGATATATAAATATGCAATAGAAGGTGTGTGCTTCGAATTATCGAAGCGCTCGATCACATCCCCTTGACTAGAATACTGACAACAATTCAAAATTACAGACAGCGAGAACTAGATTCATATTATAGAGAAGAAATGATGGCCTACAAGACCACCTTTCTTGATCGCATGGACTGAAGATCTTTCGGCGTTACATTTGATCGCCTGGATAGGGTGGATTATTTGTCAAGTTAAACTAGGCAATTGCTAGCTGTAAGGAATAAATAGGTATTACCACATCAGACCCCCCATGTCGCTCTCCTGACACTTTGGTAAACGGATCGGAGAAGACGCTCCCAGGTAAGATACTTAATATACTTTAGATAAAGCAAGTTCCCATGATACACAGAGACACACGCTATATGAGGTGATTTGAAATTCGTAATGCTATGTAACGTAAGATCTATAACATCGTCCTAAATACTGCCGCTCCAATGCTGAGACTTTGGCCTACCCAACCAAACCTTGAACTTTCAATATATACAAATAACATCTGAGAGCAAACCTCCGATCAAATCTTCACACCCTAACACGCCTTAAGAGGACTCTTGAAAGCACATGCAGTACTAGGACCTTTAGACACGGACGTTGGCTCATTCCCCGGCGTAGTCCCCTTGAATTCCTCGCAAATCTCCTTTACACCCGACGCACATGTTGCGCCGTCAATCGCCGCCGAGTCGCCGAAGTTGGTGTTGATACCGACGAGAAGTTTCCCATTCGACGCCTTGACGTTCTTGACGACTACATTGCGCTTGGCGCTCTCTTTGCAGTTGCCACATGAGCGGTAGAGTTTGCCAAAGGTGTCGACTGTGAAGCCATCGATTGTCACGGTCCCGGCGCCATTGTGCTGTATAACCTTATCCGTAGCGCCAGTGGCGCCGCCGCCTGTGATTGTTGCGTCGCCATCGCCCTTGAGAGTCAAGGCATCTTTTTGTTTGTTAGAATGTAGACTTGGGTTGTGGGTATATGACGAGAGCTTACCTTCACACACCGCGGCCCACCACACATTTGTGATTTTGCATGAACCCTCGCAGTGGATGCCCTCGATTTGGTCTTTTCCAATGATTACATTACTGAGACTACCGCCGTTCTTGACAAGGAACACGGCGTCTGAATCACCGCCTTCGGCTTGGCCAGTGCAAGCGACGCCGCGACCATAAGTTTTCATGCCGCCGTCAAAGTTTGTGACTTCCATGGCCTTGGCTAGAGTCTCGGAACCATTTGACGCAGGAATTGGGAGCGAGGCGCGTTTTGTAAACCAGTAGAAGTGTTCCGGTACTGAGAAGGCTGGGCTTGTTGCAACAGAGGCGGCGAAAGCAACAAGGGTAATAGCAGCGACGGTCTTCATGGTGCTAGTTCGTTGAGATTGAGTGATGAGAGATGGGTTAGATGGATGGAAGGAATATTGCGATCTTCGCAAATACCAGGGTATCATGTACAGAGAGAAGAGAAATCGGCAGTAACAGGACCAGAAGACTTGCGTAGATGGTAAGAGTGCTTCTGGTTCCTCTCTATATGCTTCCGTCACACATGAACCCACATGTTGAACGCGCTTAGGACTTCCGCTCCGGCGATATGCACGACAGCGATTATAGTGCCAAGGCAATGCTCCCTAGCTGAAGAGGGTATTGAAGCTGCTAGTTAGCATCTCAAACGGGGATTATGGCGTTGATCACGAAACAAATCAGCAGTTTCTCAGCTCGAGACTGACTAGCCCGGGGATGTTGCGAGGATGGCATGGAAAACAAAAGGCACTTGTTTTGAAATAGGTGGCATAATGTTGTTTCAGAGTATGGAGCTACAAGGTTGCTCCAATGATGGGGCTGCATTAGAAACGATGGCGTGAACGAAGTAGCGACAACCATTTAGAACCATGTCGATGGCGTTTTTGCATAACGGTAAGGAAAAGCTTGAGGATGTTTGGCTCTACTGCTAACTCGAGCCAAATGTGAAGATACTCAAGCTGCCTAAAACCATCCTTTTAGGTATCTACAAGTACGACTAGAGGAATCTACGATTACTAATCGAATTATTTAGTAGTATACGGTCGATTGTATACATCTAGCATTGATGTAACGGGTGTGGTTACCCCACTTTTCCAGTTTACCGAGAGCAGACCACCTCAACCTCAACTCCAATCACGACTCATTTCCCACATCTACCAGACATGTCTGCAGACGCGCTCCCCATATCCCGCTCGCGCTTCGCCTCCGCGCTCACCGAGCTACCCATCGAGTCTGTCTATGCCAAATACGCCGAGCTACGAAATAGCATCACGCATATGGAGTCGAGCAACCAGCAACTCGAGGACTATGCGCGAGACAACGACGATCGAGAGTGCTACGAGGCGTTGTTGGAGAATAGACAGGTTATTGCGAGGTTTTTGGAGCGGATCGAGTTGTTGAAGAAGGAGGTTACAGAGATTAGAGGGCTGCCGTGGAGGCCGCAAGGTGATGAGGAGAATAAGGTGGAGGCTGCGGTTGCTACGGCTGGAGTGGAGCAGGAGCACAGCAACGGTACAAGGCCGCAAAATGGGGAGGCTGGGGATGGTGTATTTTTGTGAGCGGTTGGCGTGTTGGCCTAAAAACAACACCCCACAAAGTCATGGTTTGGCCTTGAGCTGATGCGCTGGGGAAATGGCCGTTTGGTCTGAGCTAAGCCCTGTATTATGCCTGCGTAATAGTACCCTGCAAGAGTATGTGCTTCCTGCTCTTCTGAAGATTTCACGCTGATAGACTTGGTTATGCAGTCTGACCACACGCGTCAACTATAGAATGTATAGGTACACCGGGTTTTACCAAGAAATAGAGCATATCTGGATACCTAAGAGCCGTCAAGAGGATGATCAATGACATTAAAATTACATATATATGATAACACCTAAACTCCGTGTTGAACCGTCACTCATAGAATCACTCTGCTTCTCATCCTTTTTCTTCAACCATCCAGGCCCTACAACATGGCCCCAGCAAATGCAGACAGCACAACCATACCCAGCATGCCCAATCCCGCTTTGCTCACGCTCTGCTTGGCCGCAAGTCCCGGCGCCGCACTCTGACTCGCACCACCTGTACGACTCTCCCCTCCACCCGTCGCACTAGGGCTCATACTCGGCTTCGCCGTCGCCGTCGCCGTATTATTTCCATTGCAAAAGATGCTGCCGGGGCTCACACCGCCTTCCTGAAAGCATTTTTGAAGATCGGCAACGCTCTGGCCAGAGGCAAGGCACAGGTAGCCGCAGGGGGCGTTGAAGTCCTCGACTTTGGATTTGCAGCACTTCTTGAGCACATCGCTTGTGTTGGCGGGGATGCCTTGGGTGCTGCCGACAGCGCAGAAGACGTCTTGGACGGGGAACTTAGTGAAATCGGCAGTGGCGCAGGATGAGCTACTAGCGGAGGGGGCGGCAGAGGAGACGATGGAACTCATTGCGACGGTGAGAGTGTCTAGGAGAAGTGTTAGGGGCAGGCTGAGTGTGAAGGTGACGGGGAGCTGACGTTGATATTTTCGAAAGTAGACAGTAGTCAAAGATCAGCAGCAGTCTGTTGCTGTTCGCTAGTGTGCAGAAATCGCAGGTATGGAAATGGAGTGAGAGTTCACAGGGGTGCGCCGATCAGTATTAAACATTTCAGCAGGCGCAGCCTAACGGTGACTAGTAGCACGGTCACTTCATCTCTCAGCCCACGCCAACTTGCGCCGTGACGTGGGCCCTAGAGTTGTATTGTTTGTCTATTTTTAGCAACGATGACGACGGGCTTGGATCGCGAGTTCCACATCGCTTTTCTTTGCGTCTCAATATCGTACATGGGCAATAGCAAACATAAATGCCAGTTGCCAGGCGAGGCACATGATTAACAGCGTCTGAGCTGATCCAAGAGCTGAGGTGGTACATGTCCGGAAGAGGCAAGGCTTCGGGTAGCTGCATTCAGCCCTATGGCAATGCAGGGGTGCTTTGGATCAATCACATGCAATTTCACCATCTTCAGGAGGTCGTCGTCCATGCTTCATTTGAGCTGTCATTCATCATTGTTTCATCTTCTATCGATAATTACAGTCTAGTCATCTCCATCTCGGTAGCCGCGTACATGAACGGCGCAGCTCCTTTGCCATCGTTGAGAGATAGAGGAACACCAACATAGTACTCGTAGCTCGCATCTCCCTTCAGGCTACCCACTTCGACTGTGCCTGTCCAGCTCAAGGTACCGTTGTTCTCGTACTGAACAAACTCGGTGATCATTAGGTCCCACGCCTTGACAGCCGTGTCCATGTACTCAGCATCCAAGAGGCCGAGCCTGATGGCTTTGAGGTACGTGTAAGTGAACATGGCCGTCGCGCTCGATTCGATGTAGTTGCCCTCCATTCCTGGATACGGCTCGTTCATAATCAGCCACCATCCGCCGCTCTCGTCTTGTGCCTCTTTCAAGCCCTTTGCTAGGGTGGTGAGGTAGGTCTGGAGCTTGGCGAATCCAGGATGCGACTTGGGGAACACCTCGAGAACCTCCACAAGGGCGACGAAATACCATCCCACGGCGCGGTCCCAGACAAGAGGTGAAGCGCCGGTAACAGGGTCAGCCCAGACGGTAGACTTGTCTTCACTGTAGCCATGCTGGAGAAGGTTAGACGTGTGGTTCCTGCAGTGCTTCTCGATTAAGTCGAACTGTAGCGTGATATCGTTCCATGCGGTCACGTTGTTGGGCTCAAAGTAAGACGTGTATGTCGCATAGAAGGTGTCGGCCATGTAGATGCCATCGAGCCACATCTGATTGGCGTAAATTGGCGCACGATGCCAGAAACCTCCGGAGGGTGTCCGTGGCCACCTGTCGAGTTGATCTCTCAATCCTTTGGCTGCGATCTCATACTTCTTCTCTTTGCGACCCTCAGAGTTCCAAAAGTAGAGGATGTTGTTGCCCACTCGGATGTCATCCAGACTATAAAATGTCGAGTTCCAGCCAATGAGGGTACCATCCTCCTTGACGAGGGAGGAGATGGCGTTTGAGGCATAGGACAGGAGGGAAGCGTCGCCTTGTGTGGTGGCAGCTTTCTGAATGCCTTCATGCAGGACTGCCATCACATAGTGGTTGTTCAGTTTCTGGCCTTTGGACAAAAACGATGACGCCATCCATGTCGAGAATGGTTTCTCAGCAGTTGGTGCCGCGAGCGTCGAGGCAGCGTACGCTGCCAGAGCAGTCAACGTTTGGAGATGCATCGTAAGAAATATGATATTAAACGACCAGAAACTAAAGGGCTCGATATTGACGACAGGGGTTTAGGATCGAAAACCACGGGTGAGGCGTTACGACAACACGATACAAACTACATTATATACGCTGTGAATTCATTGAACATGTGTTCGTCAGTCCCGCCATTTCGGTCGAATGCAATCTATATCCATGTCTATCTTATTCCAGAAAGACCAAGTGCTCCGCTCTAGGTCCTTAGGCGCGCCTAGAAAAATTACCGCAGGGGCGCAGCGCTGCTAGATGCGGTTGACGGTGGGGGGCTTGGCGCGGGCTACCACGGAGAAATGGCGGATTGGAGGATGAACATCAGTGCGAAAGGGGGTGAGGCTTATTGGTAATAGTTGTAGACTTGTAGTGGTCTAGTAAGCACAGGCTTGGTGACAATGGTTCAGAGCGTACACAGGTAGTACCTAAACCGCCGCGAGCATAGGACCATTCGTACTGCTAAAACTCACCCTGTAGGCTGGCATGCTCAAACAATTATAGTATATGGAGCTCAGCAACGATAAATACCTCGATAGGTACCTCGACAGGTATTTGCATTGCCTAACTGTCTGAGATTCCTGGATGACGCCGCGGAGCAAGGCTTCGGCGACACTCCTTCCGAGGCTTCCATGCCACTTTGGTACCTAACCGCCCCGCTGGTACTTTATTGCTGCATGTGGCACTTATCTTCTCGCTGGTTAGTACCCTCCCGTAGACTAGGCGAGCAGAGAATGAGCCGCAGTTATCTCCCATTCGCCGCATTCAAATGCGTAAGCCACAACAATCCAGCCCATGTCCAGCGCTTGACCCATCTAGGTATCGCGTCCGCCTACACAACCACGTCTATACTATATTTCCCAGCAGTGAACGTCTTCCGTACACACATCTCTAGCATACCAAAATGCCGCTGGAATTCAAAGTAGACCAATCCTCTCTCCCATCAGTCTTCCAATCAACTTGGAAATCCAACCCAGACCCCACCGCGCTCCCATTCCCACGCGACGACCCACCATTCGCACTTACAGCTATCGACTGGCACCAACTCTCCATCATAGATGCCGACTTCACGCCGCACTCCTGGGAAAACTTACGCCACCTCATCGACACAAACCAACTCGATGAGCTGAAGCGCTGGCCCTCAGCGCTCAAAGCGTACCTCGCATGGACCGCTCACGTCAAGCAGAAGTACGGCAGTGTCAAGACGTATCTGCTTGAACAGCGCCTATTCTGGAAGCCCCTCAACGACACGACCGGAGCGCTAAAATTTAATGTGAAAAATGCGCGGCCATTCGCTGACACCGCCGACTACAAGATCCTACGCAACGACTGGACGTATGCGTTTGAGCCCGGAATTCGCCACATTGTCGTGTGGCTGAAGCAACGGCTTCCTGTTGATGAGGAGGGGGCGCTGAATGAGGAAGGGTGGAGGTTGGTGCGGGAGTTTGTGAGGAGTGAGTTTGGGGTGAAGGTTGGGGAGGGCGAGGATGGTGAGAGGGTCATGTGGTTCAAAAACACGACGAACCTGCAGAGTGTGAGGAGTTTGGAGCATGTGCATGTTTTGGTTAGGGATGTAGACGATGCGGTGTTGGAGCAGTGGGTGCAATGATAACGCGCGTAGTGTTACTGTCGGGCAGGGGTTTATTTTGTAGACCTCCACTCCAGTTAAAATTTTCAATACTCTCACGTTGTCTCTGATACGAAATCACGACTATTCGAGCTATGACTCTGAAAATAAAGTTGCGCGTTATTCGGCCCCGCATTCCTATGCTTAGCCAGCTTCCGACAGACCAAAAATATGAGAAAATTACTCTCCTAGTACTATAGCTAGATATCTGCAATAGAAAATAGAATATAGGACTATGGAACTTGAAGTAATGAAATGCTTCTGCTTTGTCCATTACTTTCTGGCCTACGTTCAAAAAACCTTTGGCTGGAACAGAAGGCCGAATAACACACCGAAATAAACGCGGTGATATCTTGTCGGCGGCCTGAAACTCTAGTGACGAGCAAGCGCGTCAACTGTCTATGATCTGCTTGCCCACGAGAATAAATGCATTGGGCATCAAAGAAGTGAGGCTTTCTACAGAAAGTTGGGCAGCATAAATCAATATATCGGTGTCAAGCACTTGGTGTACCTAGAGTCCAATCAGTAACTGGCCATTCTCCATACGTTACACCAATATCCTAAGAATAAGCACTTCTAGTGTCAGGCTCCCGATAATTTAGCTATGGGCTCGAGTAGCGTGAAATGTTCTTCGTCTAGCTGCTCAAGGTTGCATTGTGGCGACTCGACACTGGAGCTAAGTATATGTCAAGGGCAGTACTTAAGCAAACATTCACGTCGCACGGAAGCACAACAGAAGCACAGGTAGAGCGTAACGTCAACATACTTGATATGATGAGCATGCTATGCTCTAGGGAAGAGCCCCAGCAAACCGAATCACTGGCACACATCTATGTCCTTGCCTATTCCACTATTATCATGCGTCAACTGCAGCCGCAACTCAGCACATAAAACGCTGATCCACATTGCTAGTGCTAGGGTTACTCAATAGAGTATCTTGCCGCCTCACTTCTCATAGTCTTCCTCTAGATCATGGGCACGCTTAGACCCCGCTATTTCTTCCATAACCACAAACTCAGATGGACATTGGCTTTCACCTCGAAGTCACAAGCGCCTAGCCAAATCAATCAGGTCAACTCAACCTACTAATTGCCTCACTTGTTGATCTCGCCGGCCAATAAGGGTCCTGCGTTTGGGCGCGGGCGTCTGTGCTGGCAGTGATCTAGAGTCATACCTTCGTTCACCTGAGCCCAAACTGCGGTTCAACGTCACTCTCGAACCATGCAGAAGCCTACAGACACCTTGGCAAGAGATAAAATCACGTGTCCTCAGATCATACGCGTCGCTAGCGTCGTCTGGGAGGGTATATAAATCCCTCCTCCCTCCCACCTTCGTCGCTTTTGCTCTCACCTCCACCACAGTTCTCAACTCAACGCTTCCAAATCACCTGCTCTATAGCTTCACAAGCTATAATGGCAACTCTCAGTCAAGTAAATCATCCTCCCTTTCTTCTTTCTTTACTATTCCACTGACCAAGCAGATACTTGCCAAGACACACGATGTGTGACATCATCACATGGTCGGTCCAGTACATTCGAGTCACATCACTTCAACATGCATCGGCAACTTCTATAAACGTCCTTCGCTCAAGCCATCTTCATGACATTCCAACATGCATCGACTCACATCACCTCATGTCATCCTCATGACACCGACTTCACCATCGTCTGTCAACGTCCTTCTTCAACCTTAATCAATAACCTTCAACATCTTTCATCATCTTTGATCATCCTTCATCAACATCGGTTGGAGTCACAGGGTGCAGGTCAGGCTGCAGGGTCCCTGCGCGTGGGACTGGGGGCGAAAGACAGAAAGAGCGTGGATCACTTTCAGTTGAGTTTGGTATGCGCAGTGATCATGTCAACACACGGTGTGGAGGATAGAACGTCTTTGCACGTGGCCTACCTGTGTTGAATAGGTGTCTTGAGGTCGCTGATTGTCGCGCATCTTGACACCCTTGATCATCAACTGCAATTGCAGCACCCTGATGGCGGCTTCGGCTCAGGTCAATTCAGGACTGCAATAGTCATCTAACTCTTCGGTCTGTGCGGCTGATGGCAGTGGCCATGATAGTTTTGGTGGTTGGTCCTGCCAGCACATGGTGTGGAGGATGGAGCGTCTTCGTACGTGGCCTACCTGTGTTGGTTTGGTCTTGGTGGGTTGTTGGACATGGTTGTTGGAATCAAGGTTGTTGTTATGGAGGAATCAAATGAGCATCACCTCAATCAAACAAGCTCACATCATCAATCAAAAACCTACTTACGCTATCATTGTATTTGTTCTCTTTCCTCTTTGTGATTATGAATTGATGACCAGGCCTGACTTATCAATCATTGATGTGTTACCATGATCGTGATGCTGGTGTCTTGAGGTCATTTTGGACTGTTATGATACCATGCTTCATCTCCAGTCTTCCTGTCCTGCTCATGCCTCGAGGCTCGTCTACTAGTGATGTCGGATACATCTCCAACCATCAGCGGATGTCCCGTTCCTGGATCGCCAGCATAGCGCTATTAAGCCCCACCAATAAGCCGCCCCGCTGATTGACCTCATCAGCAACTCCCCCAGATCGCCAACCAATCCAACACGCATTACAGCTCCCAGCATGCCCAAATTAGACGACCTTCCGCCCGAGATCCTTCTCGAGATCCTCAGCTTTATCCTGGCAGCTTACAACCGCTGCCCAACGCCCCTGCACCCGCTCAATGCCATCGCAGCCACTAACCGGCATCTCTATGCCATCGTCGAAGAATACACACGCGGCCTCCTCAAGCAACAAACAAACTTTACGCCCCCGAAATTCTCAAAGACATTTAGTTGTCGGCGCAAATGGCTCGCGGAAACCTGTCAATTCTGCAAGCGTAAGAGCCAGCGGCGATCCATCATGTACGCAGGCGTGACCTGCTGCCGATTATGCGACAAGCAGTATTTCCCCAAAATGGTACGCAGCAGCATGTCTCACACCTGCACACCCCAGCCAACCACCCTTGTATTTGATGACAAAGATGCATTGCAGCATGTTGTGTTTGACCGTGCTAACCACGACGCGATATGCAGACAATGACACAGGCCACCAAGGACCACCACCTTTCCAAGCTCGACCTGTTCACGCCCAACGCGCTGCACCCCATGCTGCCGCCGTTGACAACAGGTTTGTATACCGTCATGGGCAGCGCGGCAACCATGATTCTGCAGCGCGATGTGGAGAGGCGCAAAGCGCATATCCAGACGCTGCTGGGATCCATGGCCGCGGACGAGTCATACATGCAGCGACGGTCTGCGGCACATGATCGCATCATTGCACACATGGGTATGTATTTTTGCTGTGGGAATGGGAGTCGCGAGGGGGGGTGGAGGAGGGCGCCGGTGTTGAGCGAGGCGGCGATGGAGAAGGTGGCGAAGAGTATGCGGTCGGAGGAGGGGAGGAGGGAGTATGTGAGGAAGGGGTTGGAGAGGGAGTGGGAGGCGATGGGAATGAGGGTTCGAGGGGGGGAAGCGGTGGAGGATGGGAGACAGGGGGCGAAGAGCGATGATGCTAGGAGAGGGTCAAGGAAGAGCGAGGTTGTGCGGGCTAAGATGGGCGGGAGTGGAACAAGTGCGGAAGATCCTGTGAAACTTGATTGAGTAGTGGGCGCGAAGAGTTGAGCGGCATAAGCGGATCTGTAGGAGAGGATTTGATACCCCATTTCCTATTTTCAAATACACCACATGTTGGCAAGTCACCATAGCATCTACTCAACATATAAGCATGAAAATCCTTCGCCGACGGTGTATTATAGTATTAGTTCAAAAGTGTTGGTTGCTAAGGCTGAACGCTAAACTCGCGCCAATATAAAAGGGCTCTGGCTATAATACTAAGTAGTGCTCTCGGTTTCTGTAGGGAGAAGTGGAAGCTAGAGGTAATAACTGAGGTTGAGGTCTACAAGCCCACAAGGTAGACCTTGTAGGAGCCCTCTCATTATTATGGAGAGTACTCGTAGAGGTAGCTACTCTAGACAAAGTTATATTGAAGCTCTTCGCGAAGGTCTACTACTATCTTCGCGGCGATCTCAGTTCTTTATGAAAGGTAACGCGCCTATACACACCTCGCGCGATTGTACTTCAACGACTACTTGGCCAACACTAACATTTGATAGTCCATGGCATTCACACACCCTGCCTACCCACCCAGATTCTAAAGCTGCGAAACGGCCCCGTCCGCTTATCAGTATTGTTGTACTGAAACTGCGGACCCAACGTGAGCTGATTTGTATTAAAATACAACCAGCCATCCAAGATCGCCATGGAATCTGCATGCTGAATCATGGCGTTCCTGACCAACGTCCTAACCACATAATCGTCCGCAGGAATAAGCCCAGAGCCACCAGGCGCATGGCCATTGACAGTTAGGTTCTGCTCAGACTTGAGTGTGTCGACGTAGTAGATTGCGTTTTGCTCGCTGGCAGCAATGTAGACGCGGCCTCGGTCATCGGCTGTGAAGCCGGCTTGTTCAGAGGCGATTTGGCCGGGGTTTTGGACGGCGGCAAGGACTTGGGCGTCGGTTAGGTTGGGGTTGACAAGGGTAGATTGAGAGATATAGTAGAAGCGACGAGAGGCAAGTACGCCCCAGTAGAAGTTGCCAGAAGCTATGGGCGTTGTTAGTGATATGATTGATCGGGACGAACTGAGCGATTCTTGCCTAATGCTATGCCATCTGCAGCGACAGTCAGATGTCCTCTTTGTGTGCCGTTCCAGCGGTAAATGAGTTCGCCGTCATAAGAGCCAACGTATTTCTCGTCTGCGCGCACAACACTGGTATTGAATAGTCGCCTCACTCCACTGCCATTCTCAAGGTCGATAGCTACGAGCGAGCTATTGGTACTCGCATCAGTGACAAATGCCCATCCTTCTCTTCCACCAAGCGTAGTGTTGACTTTCATATCATTCATGTTCATGCTGTATGCTAGCAAATCTTTAGGAATCGGATATGTGCGAATAAGCTCCCCTGTTTCTTTGAAGCTCATAAGTTTGGCACCGCCGTAGACGGGATCAGATGCGCCCGCAGGAATGCCACTGTCTACAGCCCAAAGGCGGCCCTTGTCATCACGGACAATGTTTTGGACGTTGATAAAGCATGTGCTTGGGTCTTGGCCGATAGTGCAGTTTTGGATTGCGGCATTGGGCCAGGGCTTTTCGTCGTTGAAGGAGGTGCAGATGACGACGTTGTTGGGTGTTTGGCCTCCATTGCGAGGGTACGTGAGATAGAGGTTGTGATTCGTATCGACAGCTAGGCCGGTAGAAGGCTTCTGGCTATCGTGAATCGCTTCTAGTGGTGGCCCAATGATACTGAAATCCTGTGGATATGCTCCATGAGTATAGCCAGGACCGAAAGGGCGAAAGCCGCCTGGCGGAGTGTCAAAGTATGTGGATGCTAACAAAGGAGTAATGCAGATGCTTGCCAGAAGAGCATATGAAAGCATCATGTGAAGCCACAAGGCGGGAGCGAAGGCATAATACTAGGATATGGGATTTGCTGGCATGATGTACTCGTTGTGGTTAAACTATATGGCGATTGATGACGTTGGAATCAATATTTCCAAGCAAAACCGAAAAAATGATTGGATGCGTACTCTCGGTAAACTGAAAAGGTGGGGTAATCACACTCGTTATATCAATACTAGATGTATATAATAGACTATATACTACTAAGTAATTCGATTAGGAATTGTAGATTCCTCTAGCCGTACTTGTAGATACCTAAAAGAAAGGTTCTAGGTAGCTTGAATATCTTCTGGCTGCTACATCTGAAGTGGTCAAGTCCCACTTTTCCGGTTGACCGAGAGGCGTATTATTGAGTTACATGGAAAAGAAATAGCGTGCCTGCGGAGTACCTGGTTCGCAAGTGGGGAGTTCGGCATCGCCCGGATAGCTGGGATCATCTCATCTGAGCCTGACCTGATGAGAGCGTATGTAATTTGCATTTGAGAAGATTGGAATATTGCTACCGTATAGCAATAGCCATGGCCTATTCAAATATCGCAAGGTGGTTGGGTCTGAACATGCGGTTGCTCACCCTGCGGCCGGGAATGACGCATGGGTGCGGGAGGGAAGCACGAGCCCCCGCGCGCCTGCGAAACGCGTCTCGCGAGGTCATTCTAACGTTCACAAACCAGACCCAGCAGCAGCTTTTCCCACCATGAGCAGCTCCAATGTCAACATACGCATTGCAGACCAAGACAATGCTTCAACCCACCTCTAAGAGCCCCATACAACTCCTTGGACAGGCAATCAAACGCGACGAATCGAAGCTACCACTGCCCTCGAAACAAAAAAGAGAGGCAATATGCGGGCTAGGAAACTCTACCAAGCCGATTACAATCAAACCGTGTCCCGAATCGCCATATGATAAGCCGTCAACCTTCAGGCCCGTGCGTATCATCCGGCGCTCGCAGTTGCCACTTACCTTCTTGGACACAACGGCGGACGACAACTTCGCCTCCAACTCTCTCTTCTCTGCAAAAATCGACGTTTTGGAGAGCAGTGATGACCATGAAGAGGAGGATATTGGTGGACCAAAGGTTCTCATAGCACGCTACGACACGAGGGGGGCCTTATATGCTATAGAGCGTGTTGGAACGCATGTGTATAGCATATGTAGGCTTGCTGGCTGGCTTAAGGAGAAAGATGTCTCTGAACTATGGGATCCATCTACACTACAAGCCTTGCCTACCCTGACAAGGGCAGAGAAGAGCACGACCTCAACCGGAAATTGGTGGCAGCACGCCATGGTAGAAACGCTGCCTGCAGAACAGCCGCCTGTCAAACGAGCAAGGCTGACAATGCTCCGCAAAAAACAGCCGCCAGCACCAGCACAAGAGACATCGGTTAAGCGTTTTGACACGCCCGCGACCTACGAATCCCCAGTCGACAATTCGGCCATAGTTGATGTTCCCGAAGAACTATCTATACAGATTCCACCACAGGAGCTGCTGGAGTCTTTCGTCCAACAATACCTCGATGCCGTTTACATGTCCAAGACTTCTCTTGCCTACTTTGCAAAGGGCCCTGTCACCCGCATTCGAAATGCCTTCACGTCTCCAGAGGAAAATGCACCACCACAACATGAACTGGTGACGTTCCTAAGGTCCATGCTCTTCAACCATAAAGCCAGCGAGAAGAAATATCACGAAAAGCTACCCGCGATAATTAAGACTCTACCACTAGGGGCCTTCTCAGATGAGGAGTTGGTGGCGGTCACTAAAGCTAAGAAGACCAAAAGGAAACTGAAGCTTAGCCGAGAGGGGGTTTATCCCCATGAAGAAGCTATTATCAAGAGATGGTGGATCTCGGAGATGTCTAACGGCGATCATCGAGGTGAAGAAACAATGGATCAGCGCATCAAAAGGCGAATTGGCGACCTGCGGGTTCGCGAAACTTTGGCCCAGTTGACGCTTATGCTTGAAATCATTGCTCTCGAAGCTCTTTCAACGTACAAGCCGCCGCCAGAGGTTTCGTCCGTAGAGGACACCCAAGCACCAACCAACTCACAAGCAAAACCGGCCAGGCGCAAGAAGAAATTCGACGATATCGGCTTGCAGCTGGACCTCCTCCTTGATAAGCTTTGCATCTGGCACGCTACTGAAGAGGCAGGCATCTTGGATTTTGACTCAAAGCCAACCCAGCAATGGGATAGCACTGGGTCTAGCAAGAGCGGCGCAAGCGATCGACTCCGTGATTTCTGTATCGAAGTCATTGTCCCCTTCTATATGAATCGACTTCCGGAGCAGGCACTTATGATTAACAAGAAACTGGGTGGACCAGCACATTCATCACCGCCGAAACGGAAGGCCATGAAGCCACCAAAGACGTCACACAAGTCTGGTGAGCATAAAGAGCCGGATACAAAGAAGCCCAGAAGGTCGCTGGGGAGAGTGGCTACTGAGACTATGGGCAAATCCGCCCGTCGTGGTACACCTTCTTTCAGTCGCTCTGCAACTGACTCTGCACTCATCAAAGGCATCAAACGTGAAGGGAGCGAGGCACCACTGTCGGCCACACCCTTCCAACGTAGCCCCTCGGTGAACAACCGTCGATCCATGTCACAATTCCGACATCTAGAGGGCCGTGAGCTAGACCTTACAACACCGTCGGCTGCAGTCACAGCGAAGTTGAAGCAAAAGCAGCGTGTTGAGGATGATCTCAAAGAGGCTATATCAGCATTGAAGAAGCCTAACCGTGGATTGGCTGCTGGCGGTTATGTCGATGACCTTGAGCGACGTAGCACTGGGCCAGCTAGCAGATTGAGGAAGCAGCTGAATCCTGTGCGGAAGGTGGTGAAGGAGGTCCAGGTGACGGCCACCCCTAGAGTGGCTCGCAGGACGAAGGACATGGTGCAGCAGACGCCCACTCACGCCTATCGTATGGACAATCCTTTTGCTCGACACTCAGCGTCGGCGGCACCTTCGTCGAACGACTTCTGTATTCCCTCTTCTGGTGTTCGCCAGGCAACCTACGTAGTTCCCGGAACGGTGCACCGTAGCGCAACGGCCCGACAATTGACGCACGGAGCCATCGCCGAGACACCATCAAAGGCGCCGAGCACTAGGACACTTTTTGACTCAGGGGCAGCACGACGAACGATCTTCGCAACGCCATCGAAGCCAAACAAGGCACCAACAGAGAAAAGTTTGCCACCAGTGTCGCACGTATTCGAGTCGCCTGTCAAAGTTGTCGGTAGCTCTCCGCCTACCGTCGGCGGTGGACCGCCTTTGGGTGCCGCTATCACACTCCTCAAACCTATTAGCGCGCCATTGACTGACACTGTATCTGCTGCACCGTCGTCTCAACAAGAAGAGAGGTCAATATACGCAGCACTGGGCTGGGACGACGAAGACGAAGTGATGTAAATTTTGTTCTGTCCTTCATTTTGTTTCTTTGGTTTGCATAGCGAGGATCTGCGTTTTAGATTCGCATGGAGCATTGGGCGGCGCGGTAAATAGCATTTCAGCAAAGGTACATGGTCAACATGTTACAAGGAACCCTGATGGGTATGACTATAGCAGCAGCATACAAGATGATATTAGCTGCAGCTCGGATGGATGGGTGAGAGTGTCAGTGCATGAAGTCTTGAATGAGAGTACGTATGTTGCATCGATTTTATGTCTGATAGCATGCACCGACGTCCGGGATGGCCCTGAGGTGACGAAATTGCGGCTGCCTGTTAGCTCGAGCTCGGTCGGGCCACAGCCTCTGGACGGTTTGGGCTGGTGTTGGATGTGTTGCCTCACGGCTAGAGGCAACAAAGTCTGCTCGTCTAGTCGCGTGCTGGACACGCTGGGATGCATGGCCTCGAAGTGTATGAAATCGATCCCAGCTGGGGTGGACAGGGATAGCACAAGACCCCTTGCAGCAAGCGAATTGCACTGGAGCCAGGGCAGCGAATAGGCCAATCAACTTGCGCGGACTAGCAAAATGCCCTGCAATCCCGGACGGAAACCAAGTTCGGGCTTTTGTAGCGCCCCTTTCAAGCCATGGAAATCAGACGGTTAGGCGGATGGCCAATGCAGCCAACCGTCGAGAAAGTTAAACAAGCTGCGCATGTCACGGACATGGTCAGACTGAGCCTTCGGCGAGCCCAAAGCCTCTTCCCTCTCGAGCTGCTTCCTGTCCTTTCTCCGGAATAAACTCTGCTGGCGGCCTACGCACGACACTGACGAAATTGCTGCTGGCTTCCCATCTCTAGGACGACCCCCGGAACATGCCCTGCTTACCCTGCAAGCTAATATAGCTGACCAAACACCGTAACCATGGCCGCCGTGGCATCTTCCCGTGCCCTACATCATGGCCTTCCCTCGCCGCGCTCGCCCACCCTTAGCGATGCTGGCATGATTCTTCCTGAAGGCGGCCATTTTCGCAGCATCTCTCCCAGCCCATACATTGAGCGGCCGCCCTCGCCGCCCATTCTGCACTCGCACGCCGACCCGAGTCACGTCAAACTAGCCTCTGCACCCAAGAACCGGAGGCGCGCATCGCACCAAACAAAGTCTCCGCCGCTGTCAGCACAGTCCTCGCGCTCCACGCTGCGTGCAATGGGCGACTCGGGCACGCCTGCTAAACACGTCACTGGCCGAGGCGATCCCCTCGCATCCTCTCCGACCATCCAGAATGGGCTGAAAAGCAATTCGCCCCGGGAAGGAGGGCACGACCAGCGCAGGAACAGCAACGCTTCCAGCATTGCCCTCAGCGAAGACTTTGAGAACTGGCCGGGATTCGACAGCGACGACCGTTTCGATGACAGCGGCCTGGGTCTGGAGGAACAGGAGAAGCGCGACCACTTTCCTACTGACGACATGGACGCCGAGCCCTGGCTCAACCGACACAGCAGCGGCAGCGACGAGAGCGACGATCCATACTCGTCGGCTGCGCTGAGCAGACGAGCGGAAATTATTCTGGCCAACGCGAAGAAGCGGCTGAATGTAGGCCGG
This sequence comes from Ophiosphaerella narmari, assembly GCA_028456235.1. Classification (NCBI taxonomy): domain Eukaryota; kingdom Fungi; phylum Ascomycota; class Dothideomycetes; order Pleosporales; family Phaeosphaeriaceae; genus Ophiosphaerella; species Ophiosphaerella narmari. The sequence continues at coordinate 231,937 of JALNQA010000045.1, read as the reverse complement.
TTTTTATCTTGACATGGACAAGCCCAGACAATGCTGACGACGACAGGTCATGGAGGGAAACCTACGAGGCGCACGCGAGTCCCTGGTCGTCTCGCCTACCTTCAATGCTGTCCGAAGCTCGTCCGAACTATCGCAGCATCTCAACACCGCACGAGAAAGGGACCGTAGACTGTACGCTGGCCTTGGCCCGATTCCGCCCCGCATACCTTCATTCCGATCCTCGCCCCTCTCTAATGGCAGCCCAAGCCACTCGCGCGGCCTGAGCGAGACCTCCGTGCGACTGCCCTTCTCGTCACCATCGTACCTGACGCGCACCTCATCCAACAAGCGCGCCTCGAGTGCAATCGGTCATGCGAGTGGCCCGTGGTCGCCAGAGGGTTATGGCCAAGGGCGTGGCCGCTTCCCTATCAAGGAGTCGCGCAGCTATGAAATCATACGCGATCCACGCAACATGACTTCTAGCACGGAACAGCACTGGCCTGTAAGAACGAGTTCACGGGGCTCAAGATCGCCGTCTGCTCTGGAAACGTTGCTGGAGGATGAGGATCCTCACAGAGTGCATCGGTCGTCTTCAGCTGCGAGTGGCCTGCGCAATCAGATGAACGATCTGAAGGAGAAGATATCAAGCCTCAAACTAAAGGCCCAGGAGGATTCGCTGCGTCGCCGGAGCACACAGAATCTTCGCACACCGAGCCCCTTCACCAACGCACAGGAGTGGCATGCTGGGCCAGATGTATATCACACTAAAGGGGCCCCTGTCACAACAAATACAGGACTAGGTATCATAACCGAGCCTCCCACAGGAAGGGCCCCCTTTAGCGAGGATCGCGACGAAGCGCAAACCATCGTTACTACGCTGTCCCAGAAAGAGGGCGAGGAGCTAGTGGCTCAACACGCATATTCACAACCTGCCACAAGCAACGGGCACTCCCGGTCACCGCATCTCAATAACGCCCAAGACACGGATTTTGACGATCTCGAATCGTATCGTGACGAGCAGGACTTCGATGAGGCGGAAGAGGGCGAGTTTCTGTCGGTGAATGGCGATGATATGGATGAAAGACCTGAAAGCGTGTACGAAGATGCAGTATACGAGATGACAGGGACAGAACGTCACGAAGATCGCGTAGATGCATTCGACTATGAGCACTTCTTCCTCCATAGCGCCATGGGCACCTATAGCCTGGAAGGTGGCAGATCCAGAACAAGCTCCAACAGCTCCACAGCTACGACACGACCGGTCACCGCTGTTCAGATCCAGGATGATGGCTTCAGCTCAGAGAAGCGAGTTTCCTACCACCAGCGCAGCCAGAGTACGGATTCGGTGTCCACAGTTGAGTCCTTCGCCACAGCTGCTGAGAACCAGTCGGATGACGAGGATGAAAATGAAGAAATGGATCACTTCTCTGAGCAAATTCTCGCACAGCACCGGGCCGCCAACGCACCACCTGCAACGTCCAGCAGCCACACCTCGCTTCGCTCCGACTCGGCAATCAACATGCGCCGCGGCAACGGCTCATCACCAAGCCAAACCATCATCTCACGCGGTTCGTCATCCCCGGCAGACCTGGCCAGCGGTCTCCAAGTATCTAAGATTTTCTCTATCCTTACCGAAACCACACCCTCATCGCGCGAGGAGCCACGGCTAGCGCTCAGCGAAGAAGAAAAGCAGCTCATCTACAGCCTTGCAGCAAGTTTTCAGCAAGTCACTTCAAACCTCCAACACGCGTACGGCGAGCAGCACGAACGCAAAGAGTGGCGCCGCCGCCTGGACGAGGCGCGACGCATCCTCAATGGCGAAGATGAAGTCGAAGGCGACGACTCATTTTAGTCGATATTTTTTATTCTTGTCATTTTCGTTTTCATTTTCATTTTCATTTCCGCTTCCGTTTCCAAAATTAGCGGCATAATGTCTACCATGGCCCCCACGTTTGCCATATATCCCTTCACACTACGCCAGCGACGGCCCTTGATGTTTATTTTCTAATACGTTACGGACATTTCCTTACCACATTACTCGGCCGCGCCTCGGCGACATTTATTTTCCTCTGTAGACTGGATGAGCGGATTGGACTGAATTGGATTGGCATAGATTCCGGCTTTGTACCGAGTGATACCCCGGGGGGAAGGGAATTGGAAGTGTGGAGTTGGCATTCGCACGCACTAGTAGACCAGCAATCTATTGTACATATGAGAAGGGCGCTGCTAGGTGCTTAGTTGCCGCAGCATGACATGATATGGCGTGCGGTAGGAGGTATAGACTACCTATGTTGAGAACAGAGCCGTGAATGAGAACTCGTCGTCATTGACTGCAGCTTCAGGCCCGGTATGCGTTGTCCGCGTCCCACCGCACGCAGGGCACAGGCGCAGTAGTCCCGCGGTGCCATTGGCCAATTGCGACTGGCGGTGTAGCCTCGTTACGGCCTCGATGCGCGCAATCTAGCGTGGGCCCGTCTTCGCGTCTGCCTTTTACGACGCCTGCGATGTGCGTGGCTGGAGTGTTGACCGGCGCGCTGCATGTGCGTGCCCCCATTGACCACCAAAACACACCCACACCCACACACACACACACCCCCTTCTCAGCGCCGGCTAGCAAGAATTTTCCCAGCAAGGCGGCCCGCAGATCGGGGGGGGAGGACGTAGCCGTTTGTTTCTTTGGAGCGGCCAGCCCGCGTAATTGCCGTACCCCTCGACCCATCCATTCATTCCATCCCCCATCCCCATTTTCCCCAATTAGCCATCCATCCCATCTCATCCACTCGCATTCCATCGCCCCTCAATTTTGGGCCTGGCCCGAGCGGCAGTGTGACGACGTTCTTGGATGAAACCCATTTCCGGCTGGAAGAGGTTAGTAGGGAAGCGAGGGATTCGTGCCATAGGGCAGCCGATAACGAGGTCCCGCGACGCCAATCAATCAACGTCGACGCAGGAAGCGTGGTAGACCAAAAGGTGCCTGGTGACCTGCGCCAACCCACCAACCGACCACCACCGCGGTATCCCCTCGCCAGGACGAAGACGAAGAGAAGACCAGTACGGAGCGACGGTTTTGCTGCATCGAATCCGGCTTTGCGGCTCTGTTTATTTACGATTCGAGGCAGCCGGGCCTGCGTTGCACTGCGCTTCTCGCACAAGCGCTCATGTGCTTACCGCCGCTGAGCTGCTTCCCCTTGCGCGTCGAGAGACTCCCGCATAATGCTCCCCACACGCTGTCGCCGCGTCGCCGCCGCCGCGCACTCTGCGAGGCGAAAGACCCGGCCGCGCTCGACGACTGGATCGGCTGAAGACGACGAGCGGCAAAGTCTATGGACAAGCAACGACGACGAGTCTGAGAATGACGACGAGCAATATATCCATGTGTGGATGCGCGCGCTGCGCAGGGAAAGGAGAGGGCAGGGCAAAGACACGATTTTGGTACGACGACGATTCCACTCTTGGTGGTCGCGTGGGGCTCTTTCCTACCGGCACGGTTCAGGCTCTCGATGCTTTCACATCTACATTCAACATGGCGCTTTTATCTAACTTGACATTCCAGGTTTCCTCCTCGCCTCGACCATCGTGGGACGAGTCGCTAGACGGCTTGGGAGGCCCACCGCCCGCGTACCACGACTGCGTCGCCGATTTACCGCCAGACTACACCCACACCGATGCGCGAGCTTGCGCACACTCGCCCGAGTACACGCCGTTTCCATCATTAAACGCATCTATCTGTTCCAACGTACCGAATTGCTTGCGCCTAAGCTGCAACACCTCGCCGACTTCGTCGCTCTTTCTCGACGAGAAATCGCTGTATGCAGACATTGATTTTAGCTTCAACGATGCGGGCGTCAAGTCGCACGCAAAGAAGAAGGGCAAGAACGCGGGGAAAAAAACCACGGCGTCAAATGCCCTTGATGCTAGTGGTGATCCGCCGCAGAAAGATGCAGGCGATGGCAGTGGCGATCCGCCTGCAGATGGTGGCGCGGGGGGCAGCGAGGGTGGGGGCGACGGGGATAATGGCGGGGACGACAAAGGGAAGAAAAAAAGTAAGAAAGAGCTCGCGGAAGAGGAACGCGTAAGGAAAGAGGAGGAGGAACGGATAGCCAAGGAGGAAGAAGAGCGATTAGCAAAGGAGGCTGAAGAAGAGGCTGAGCGCAAAAAAAAGGAAGACGAGGATGCGGCAGCGGCAGCAGCAGCAGCAGCGGCGGCGGCACCCCCCGATCTCAGCTGGGGAGATGCAGCCGCAAACAACGACGATTGGGGGATCGCAGCACCAGTCGTGACTGGAAAGAAGAAGAAGGGCAAAAAGGGGAAGGTTTGTTATTTCGGTTACCTGACAACGTGTTCTAAAGCGCTAATTGCACGATAGGCTGCAGAGCCGCCCCCACCACCACCTCCTGAGCCACCGACCACGTTCGACAATATCGGGCTCGACGACGTGAATCTCGACGACGGCGTGCCAAAGATTGACATGAGCTTCGGGGATTCAACGACTAAGTCGGGATCTGGATTCGACGGGATTGGGAACTGGTCTTCAGGTGGCTGGGGCGGGCTTGGAGATGGTGGCTCAAAAGATGCAGGCGGCGATAATCCGTGGGATTCTGCTGGTAAAAAGCAGGATTCATCGTTCGACTTTCAGTTTAATGCATTCAAAAATTCGGCAGACACACCGGTAGCCGAATCGAAGCCGCTTGAGGACGGTGGCTGGGGCTTTGGCAGTGCAACCAAGCTTAAGAAGAAGGGCAAGAAGGGTACGATGACCGAGGAATCGATACCAGAACCTGACCCAGCCCTCGAGTCTGAGAACAAAGAGGAGGGATGGGCGTCGTTTAGTTTTGGTGCGACGTCGAAGGATAAGAAGAACAAGAAGAAGGCTGCAGTGGAGGAGCCTCCGCCTGAGCCCGAACCACCTGTAGAGCCCGAGCCCGTTCCGGAGCCTGAACCCGAGCCTGTCAAGGAAGAGGATCCGTGGGGATATACTGGGACTGCCACTACGAAAAAGAAGAAGAAGAAGAAAGGCGCCGAAGAGCCTCCACCACCTCCGCCGCCAGAACCGGAACCGGAACCAGAACCAGAACCAGAACCAGAACCAGAACCAGAGCCAGAGCCAGAGCCAGAGCCCGTCAAGGAGGAAATTGATCCGTTTGCAGGACTCAGCAAGTCGCAGAGAAAGAAGTTGGAGAGGAAGCTGAAGGATGAGCAAAAACTGAGGGATGAAGAGGAAGCTCGGCAGAAAGAGGAAGAAGATGCAGCAGAGGCAAAACGGTCGGAAGAAGCCGAGGCTGAACGTATCCGCGCAGAAGATGATGCTGCAGCAGCAGAAAAACAACGGCTCGAAGACGAGGCTGCTGCTGCTGCTGAAGCAGAGAAGAAGAAAGATACCTCTTGGGACGATTGGGGCAATGCAGGAGCCACGACGACTACTAAGAAGAAGAAAAAGAAGAAGGGTGCCGTCGAAGAAGAGCCCCCGCCACCGCCACCTGAACCCGAACCAATAATTGAACCTGAGCCTACTCCACCTGTAGAGGAGAAGCCGCCCGAGGATTGGGGCGATTGGGGTACAACTCCTGTGTCTACCGGCAAGAAGGCCAAGAAAGGTAAGAAAGGTGCTACTATGATTGTTCCTGACCCGCCAAAAGAGCTGGAACCAGAGCCGGAACCAGAGCCGGAACCAGAACCCGTTCTAGAGCCTAAACTTGAGCCTGGAGCATCCGAAGACAAGAATGAGGGTGGAGACTGGGGATTCGGCTCAATATTTGGGAAGAAGAAAAAGAAGGGTAAGAATATCGAACTTGACCCACTACCCGAGCCAGAGCCAGAGTTCCGAGAACCTCTGCAGATCGAAGCTGCAGCTCAAGAACCAGATGCGGTTGAGGAGCCGGCGGCAGAGGGAGAGCATGAGTGGGGTGCGCCATCCTGGGGCAAGAAGAAAAAGAAGGATCCTAAGAAAGGCGCTCCAGTCGAGGTCGTTGAAGAGACTACAATCCCTGTTCAGAAACCAGATGAGGACGACCCATGGGGAAGCGCAGCCTTCAACATGAAGAAAACGAAGAAGAGCAAACGAGGCGCCGCGCCCGCCGACCTACCATCCCCACCTGTCGAGCCAGAAATTCCGCCCCCGCTTGAGATTGAGGCTCCGCCTGTTGACGAACAAATAGAGGACGACATGTGGAGTCCCCGGGGCCTGGGAACAACAACTACGAAGAAAAAGAAGAAGAAGGGCGAGGCGGTTGAGGAGCCTCTTGTTAAAATCACGAGCAGAGAATCTGGATCAAAGTCAGTGAAGGATATGGTAGAGGATCTCATCTCGCTCGACGATCCGCCGCCCGCAGAAGCCAAGAAAGATAAGAAGGAATCTTCCAAATCGAGTATGTGGGGCTCATTTGGCCCGACTATAACTACGAAACCTCCTAAAAAGGAAACGCCGACAGAGAAGAGGGTGCGTGAGAGGCGCGAGAAGAAGGAACGGGAAGAGCAGGAACGCATGGAGAAGGAGGCTGCGGAGAAGGAAGAGGCAGATCGTGTCGCCCGCGAGGCAGAGGAGGCAGAAGCAGAAGCTGCTGCTGTTGCCGCTGCGGAAGAACAGGCCAGAATTGACGCTGAGGCCGAGGCCGCTCGGATCGCGGCTGAAGAAGCAGAGGCACTTCAGATAATTGCTGCAGAGGAGGAGGAACGCAGGAGAAAGGAAGAAGAGGAAGCTGCAGCTGCAGCGTCCAAGAGCAGCATGGGCGGATGGGCAGCCAGTATTTGGGGCTCGTCGAAAAAGAAGGACAGTGCTAAGGATAGGAAGGCTCGCGAGAAGAAGGAGAAAGAAGAGCAAGAAGAGAAGGAGCGGATTGAGCGTGAAGAACAGGAGCGCGTGGCGCAAGAAGAGGCTAACCGAGTTGCTGCAGAGGAGGCGGAAGCAGCGCGGATTGCAGAGGAAGAAGCTGAAGCGGCGCGAATTGCGGAAGAAGAGGCAGCGGCAGCACGAATTGCAGAAGAAGAGGCAGAGGCAGCTCGGATTATTGCTGAAGAAGAGGCGACCGCGAAGAAGAAAAAGGAAGAGGAAGAAGCATCAAAGAGTTCCGGCGGGTGGGGCCTCTTCGGTAAGAAGAGCAAGAGACAAAAGGGCGAGCGTGAAGCCAAGGAAAAGAAGGCGCGTGAGGACGAGGAGAGGGCTGAACAGGAGGCCAAAGAAGCTGCGGAAGCTGAGGCGGCAGCAGCAGCAGCAGCAGCCGAACAAGCTCAAAAGGAGGCAGATGAGGCCGAGGCTGCACGGATTGCTGCGGAAGAAGCAGCACTACTCGCACCGGTATCATCAAAGGAGAAGAAAAAGAAGAAAAAGAGAGGCGTCGCTGAAGAAGAGGCTCCTCCACCTGCACCTCCGCCTCCACCCCCGCCTGCGGACGACCCTGATGCACACCTGTTCGACTTAGTCAAGGACATACCTGAGGACCAACTCCTTGCCGAGCTTGGGGAAGACCTCAAGGTTGAAACCAAGAATGAGGAGTTCTCGGTGGGCAGTTGGGGAAGCAACAGGGGGTTCAAGAAGGACGAGTTCTCAGTTGGTAGTTGGGGAAGCACCAAAGAAACCAAAAAGGAAGAGACTACTGGGGGTGGATGGGGTAGCGCATGGGGCATCTCACTGCGAAAGACGAAGAAAGTCGAACCCCCCCCACCAGAACCTGAGCCAGAACCAGAGCCAGAGCTAGAACCCGAAGCTGAGCTAGAGCCTGAGCCAGAGCCAGAGCCAGAACAGGAACCAGAGCCAGAGCCAGAACCTGCTCCAGTTGAAGAGCTTCCCATCCAAATCAAGTCATCCAAGAAAAAGTCCAAGAGAGATAAGGCAAAAGTCGAGCCTGAGCCTGAACCAATCGTCGAGGAACCTCCGCCCGAGCCCAAGCCCCCGCCAGAGGCACCAGATGACATCGTTGAGATTATCGATCTATCGCCTCCCAAGAAGTCCAAGAAAGACAAAGACAAGAAGGAGAAAGACAAAAAGGAGAAGAAATCGAAGAAGACGAGGACCATAGTTGATGCTCCTCCGCTCGAGATTCCTCCTCCCGATCCCGTGCCCGTCGATTCGATCACCAGACGGTCGCCCGTGCCCGGTGGGTTTCCAGATGATGATGAAATGGACTTGATTGATCTCGGTGGTGAAGCAGAGCCCATCGTAGAGCCGGAGCCGGAGCCGGAACCTGAGCCTGAACCTGAGCCTGAACCAGAGCCCGAGCCCGAACCGGAACCAGAGCCTGTCATTGTTGTTCCTGAAAAGAAGCTGAAGAAGTCTAAGAAGAGTAGCAGGGCTCGGACAGATTACTTCGAGGATGCGCCGCCGCCTCCACCGCCTGAGCCTGAAGCCGAGCCTGAGCCGGTTGTGGTGGTTTCAGAGAAGAAGCTGAAGAAGTCGAAGAAGAGTAGGAGAGTGGAACCCATTATTGAAGAACCGCCGCCTCCACCACCCGAGCCTGAACCGGAACCAGAACTTGAGCCAGAACCTGAGCCCGAGCCCGAACCAGAAGTAGAGCCTGAGCCAGAGCCAGAGCCAGAGCCAGAGCAAGAACCCGAGCCTGAGCCAGAGCCTGAACCAGAGCCCGAGCTTGAACCAGAGCCTGAACCGGTCGTCATCGTCAAAGAAAAGAAGCTCAAGAAATCAAAGAAGAGCAGGCGAGCAGAGCCCATTATTGAAGAACCTCCGCCTCCGCCATCACCTCCAGCACCTCCTGCGCCAGACTCTGACGCCATGTTTGTGGATGCGCCTATGGAGCGTGAATTGGTAGATTTGGACGAACCGGCACCAGAGGACGTGGATGATGAGGCGGCAAGACCTCCTACGCCGCCGCCCGAGCCCGTGCCCGCACCAAAATCCATTACTCCAAAGAAGGAGCGGGCAAAGGTGACTCGCAACGGTGGATCTGGATCATGGGGATTCTGGCCTGCTGGCGGATCGGCAAAGAAACCATCAGTCAACAGGACCAAGTCTGGCGACGAATCGACCAGCGTTGCAACAGGGCCAAAACCTGGGTTGACACGCACAAAGTCGGTGCGCACTACATCAACAAGGGACAAGGATGTGATTTCACGATCGTCGGGCTCGGACAAGACGTCCAAAACACCTTCGCGCACAAAGTCGGTCCGGACATCGTCTGGATTTGGCATCTTTGGTGTTCAGCCCCCGCCTTCTCGGCCCAAGTCGCATCGAACATCAGCCACCCCCAAGGTGCTCTCGCGCCGACCATCAGTTGATCAAGACGCAGCAATGATGTCGCCACCGCAAACCGACACGGACGTCAAGGTATCCTCCAAGGCCGCACGGGTCATGGGCGCAAAGTCGTCTTCGCGCAGAACAAGCACGAGGGAAAAGGGCAAATCACGAGGTAAGATCCCCTCTTTTTCGGCCGTGCTGGCGCGCTATTGGCTAGCGGGCCGGTCAGCAGTTCATGAACTAACCCAGAGTGCGCAGCTGTGCCAGACCCGTATCCTATTGATGATGACCTGGAGCCTCTCGACGACGAGTCTCCTACACTAATATTGCGCCCAGAGCCATCGCGTCGCAAGTCCAAACGTGATTCGGCGCAACCCGTGCAGCCTGTAGAGCCGTTGACCGCCCCACCTAGCGCCGACGATCCGGTTGTTGTTGAGCGCATGGAAGTGGATCCACCCCCAGCTGAGGCTGAACGTCCCCGCCACCGCGAACGAGAGCGTGAACGAGAACGCCCACGCCGCGAACGAGGCAATTCTGATGGCATGGCCACCCTTGCAGGCGTTGCCGGAACTGCTGCTGCCGTGAGTGGATTCAAGAACATGTTTGGCCTGGGCCGTAAGAAGGGCGCGCCGGAAGAAGACCGCCGTGATCGAAGGAAGGCGGCGTACGAGACCGAGGACGAGCGCAAACGACGCAAGCGATCCACTGCCCGCGACGCAATCACCGAGGACGAGGCAAAGCGTCTGCGACATGAACGCCGCAGCGTACGCAAGTCGGCGCGCATGCCCGATGGCGAGCCGGAGCCGATGATGACGGGTGCCAACGGCAGCGCTGAGATTGATCCTGAACGCGATGCGAGACGAGCCGCCCGTCGAGCCCGACACGAGCAAGAGAAGGAGAGCCGCCGCGCTGAGCTCGAGGAGGCGGAGGCCAGGGCTGAGCGTCGTCGTGAGCGTGCACGCGACACCGAACAGAGCACGCTCGCCGAGAAGAAGGCACGCCAGATGGCCGAGCTCGAGCGGCGCAACAAGCTGGCTGAGGAAGAGCTGCGACGTCAGGCTGAAACCAAGGAGGACCGTCGACGATCTCGTATCAAGCCAACAGACGAAACTGCGCGCGACCATCGCTCATCGCGCCGCAAGGACAAGGAGCCCCGCGAGCCACCGCGGCCCGACCGCCGTCGCTCCCACCTAGACGAAGAGGCAGAGCGTCGTCGCCGCCACGAAGAGCGCCGGGCCGCTCGTCGCAACTCAGAGTACCCAGCCGCTGAGCCCATCGCCGACTACTTCGACGAGCGCAACGGCCAAGCCCATAAGCCCACCAAACATCGCTCCCGCCGCACCCCCGACGAAGAGCAAAACCAGCCCTACATCAACAAAGGCGCTGACAAAACCTCTTCCTGGGTCCAATCCCTCTCCGACGAGCCCCCGCTCCCACCCCCCATCTCCGAAACCGTCCTAGACCCCATGCCCGGCCACAACGCGCCTGATGACGACGAATCTCCCTCCCAGGACGAAGACATCCGCCTCCGCATCGCCGGCCGCCGCGGGGGCAAACGCGACAAAGCGGAGCGCGCAGAGCGCGACCGCAGCGACCGCGACCGCGCGCGCGAAGACAAGGAGCGCAAGCACCACCGGCGCAAAACGCACTATGAGGGCGGCGCCGTCGAAGACATTGCTGACAAGCGCAACCGCCGCAAGAGCTACGCAAGTCCCGTATACGACGACCAGCCCGTGCGTACGTGGGATGGGCGGCCCGCGTTGGAGGGCGCCGGAGGCGGGAAGCGGGGCAGTTGGTTCAAGAAGATATTCTAAACACGAAACAGAACATGAATTGCACTCTTTATAAGCATTGTACGGCGTTTATTTGGGCGTAGGCTTTGGTTTTTAATTGGATGGCGTTTCTTTGTTGGCAGAGAGAGAGAGGCTTTGCACATACCCTCCCGTTCCCCCTTTCCCTTTCCTTTTTCCCCCCTCTTACTATCCTAGTATGTGCACGGGGTTATCGAAGATGCGTTTAAGTAGCTACTCTTGCGTGTTTTTTTTTTTTTGAATGTCGAGGTTGTACGAGCGGAGTGCGTTTGTACCGTTATGTTGCGTTGTGTCTTTCTTCTTTTTTGGTTACTTTTATTTTGCAGCGTTGAGCCCGGTTAGTTTATGTAGGCATGAGATAGATACCCTTCTTTATGAAATGTGCGTTGGGATAAAGGCTGTCATGATTGGCTGGATGCTGTATGCGTGAGTGAGTCATTTGGGGGGGGGGCGTCGTGGAGAGCTCTTGTTGGTGGTGCAGGGCGAACATCTTACGTGAACACCACGTGAACACCACGTTGAGCTGGGCTACTGGCGACATTGGGACATGATGGATGTGATTAGAATGCTAGGTTTTCCTCTCATGACGCCAGGCACCGCAAATATGCAAACCCCGCCGAGCGCTGTTCCTACCCTGGTATCACATGTTACTCCTACACCTGCACTATAGCGCCCTCAACACCCTCCTCCATATCCTCGTCTTCTTCATCCCCTTCTAGCTCGTCGTCTTCCTCCTCAAACCCCGTATCCAGTTTTATTGCCCTCAGTCTGTCTTTCATCAACTCTCGTTGTTCGCTCTGCCACCTCGCCAGAGCCGCTGCGGCATGTACCTTGAACCCAAACACCCGTGGCTCAAAACGCCGCTGTGATTTCGGTGGCAGAAGCGTAGGATAGACCTGAAATAAGATGTTGTGGAACGAGGTGCCGAAGTAGGCACCATCAATTACGGCATGGCGCGACGATTTAGGATTATAGAGATCTTCGCAGCGCGAGCAGTAGAGCTTGACGGGCGAAGAGTTGGGCACATCGGACTGCCCCATGGGTAGGAGGGGCTGTGACTCGCACATTACGCGTGGGCATTTGCCAAAGTCCGACTTCTTGAACTTTTCGAGCTAGAGAGGTATCAATCTCGTGGAAAATGTCATATGGACACGAGACATACCATTTTCGCCAAACCCCTAGTTGTGACAATGTATCTTGCATGCACCAGGCCATACAGATGCCGTGCCGACTTTTCTATTTGTTCCCGCATATCATCATCACAGTCAAAGTCGAAGACATCAGTTACGAGGTCGAGGGCATATTGATAGTATTGAACTTCGGTGTTGAGGCCCGTTAGGTTGAAGCGATCGGTGAGGTATTCTTCGTCAATCTCGCAAAAGTATTCGTTTCCTCGTGACGATATAAACTGCAATGGTGTCAACAGTGTCTTTAGTGATCTGCTTGTTCTCTCTACAGGCTGATCCAAGTCACTCTGTTGGGATGGCCAGTTGTGCGTCAGAAGAACCGTAGCCGACGACCAACGTATAAAGACGTGAGGTGAAGGAAAGGGAGAGGTCCAGGCATGTCTGCATCGAACCGCCGCAGCGAGACCGTTGATGTAACAAGCCCGACTGGTACGTGGTCAACCTAGCAGCTCTACGAGCGACTTGCTAACGCACCACGCAAACAAGATTTTGTATCCCAGGTGGTAATTCATACGAACGACCATAGTGGAATGTAGGCCCCAAGCCGAGTATGCGAGCTAATGTATGTGAATGTATGTATGGAAGTGAAGCACCTACCCAATCGCGCCAGTAGCTTGTGTAGTCGCTGTCTGTGTCGCTATTGAAGTCGTCCATGTTGCGCCTGCTCTCTAGTGGGCTGTTCCGGTGTAGTTACAGCGTGTAGGTCAAAGTTCGGGACGCGACAGTGGAGTGAATTGCGCGCCGGAAGGTGGGATGGCTGCAGCATCCATGCATAGCCCGCGGGGTTGCGGCAGCAGATTGATCCGCGCCAAGGCTGCTAGCCGCTTCCGCAAAGTTTGCCTATTTAGGAAAGTTTCCATCATCTGTCGATTACTGTCGGATTGCAACAGAATGACAGCGTCATTTTGGACGTTCAAGCGCACGTGTCAACCATGCGTTGTAGCCACTAGCCCTGCCCAAGAAGTTCGTACTGCGTCTACCGTACGGCACTGTCGTCACCTGGGTAGCATTCACTCGGCCAGATCATTCGATACAAGACGACACCTTCATATTGCCACAGCCTGGACTCTTGCGGCTCACAAATCGTTCTCAGTGTGCCATAGGGGCTGCCATACACGTGCTTCCACGAAGTAATTACTATGAGTTATAGAATCAGGGACTCCCCCTCATATCCTTATTTTCACCCCTTCCTGAACAGTATATCAAGAAGCAGTGCTAGCACACCAGTAATCTGCCTTGCAAGTAGTGCTACGTAATCCAAGCAGGCCTTCTCTAAACTGGAATGTCGAAGTCCCGTCGACGAAACACACGAAATCTTCCCTATCCAATTTCGCAGTCCCAGCTATTGAGTTCTTCGGCAAGCCAGCAGCATCTGCCGAGATACTGCTCGTGAACCTCCCGTCGCTCAGATCAACCTGTCTTTTCGAGCCTTCCCAGCGCCGCGCTGGTTCAGAAACAACGCCAATATCAGATGGCGAAACGCGGTTTACGGGTCCATTGTAATATATCGCAGCAGAAGCTGTGTTGGCTAAGGACAGATGAGTGTTTGAATACATTTAACTGGGAGGATACTTACAATCAATCAAGCCGCGTGATGTGCAAGATGCTAGATACACATTCTTCTTCGAGCCTGCAATAGAGGGTCCTGATTCTTGAGGTCGAGCGATAGCCGTTGCCGCCAGCGCAAGGAGAATTGTCGTTGAAGGGTACATTCTAGGCTGGCTCGATGGTACCGAACAGCTGTTCGTCTATCTGACTTGACTCGTAGTGTGTTGAAGCTCAATGTACTCGGGGTTGAAAGTAACGGCAGGGTTGTGCTTATCTACCCAGATTTGTATTCTCCTGAGCTATTGCGTCCACCACTTCATTTGATGAGATACCTCAACGGAGTAATATACTAAAACTTTTTCATCAATGTTGATGAGTAGTAAACCATTCCAATGGAGATGGCTGATCATTTGTTGGGTGTTCGACCGGTTGTCCGGGTATATTGCTTAAAAAGTAGATGAGATAACATACAACCGTTTCCGGGCCATACCGCCTGCATGGTAAATCCCTGGTCCCGTGGGTATTCAACCTATTTCTCGGTAATCTATACTATCCAGATCAAGGAAGATGTTCATTGATTACCGTATTTGGTTGTCGTGGTCCTTGAGAAGGCTTACAGTTGCGAAAGATTGAGCCGGTAGTATGTCTTGGCTTGGGGCTGACGGCGCGGCAATGGCTTGCAAATCTAAATAGCCTGCGGGCAAGTACCTTCCGAAGCCAACGACAGGCATCAGTATCCATCTGGGGCGGGGTCTGATCACGGTTCCTGGCCCGTTTACAATGCCGATCAGCCTACTCTTATAGCCTAGCCACTCGGGTCCATAATTGAATTTGGTAGATTTGATCGTACGCGTGTCAGGCCTTTGCTCGAAGAATGTGACCAGAATGATGAGCTTGGAGATACTATGTCTACCGAGGTTGTTGAATTGTTACGGCACTCGTTGCGCTACCACTTTGACGATTATTATTTTTTATTCCCAAGTCTTGTCTAAAGGTAGGCCGGCAAAATGTTTGACTGAAGAACTAATCATTTGATGGTCAATATTGGTTCTCTTCTCTTCCAATGCTAAGTTCATAGTTACCATGCACAATCTCTTCAACATGAAAATGACCTGATAGGATCTAGTAATGAGAGAATACTCTGCATCGGCGTATTACGTCCGTTGTTCGTCGCAGAGCACTGCAAGAGGGCCTTCTATCTTCATCAAACCCACGGCATCTTCGCCAAGTAGAGACATAGTTATTCATCTTTCTGTAAGAGATTATAGTCCGCTAAACAAAATCGATGATATACTTGAGATGTAAGATAGAGCTGAGTCGTGAAGTATTGATAGTGTCGAAGGACGACGATAAGTAAGGGCTTAGCCAACAGACTCTAATCTACTAGTCATATTAAGGGGAAGCGATTTCATGCGACGAATAAATCCCTCATTGAAGGAGTTATGAAAATATCAGATTTCTCACGGGGTCATCACGACGTGGAAAACAGAAGGTCATCTTAACCCGCAATCCGTCATACCCGAAACAGCTAGAACAAGCACTACCCCCAGCCTCGCTAGCGTCATCGGTCGAGTCGTACGTCGGTTGCTGTCGGCTTTGTCGTTCACAGCTGGATTACCACACCTCGGGGCCACGCTACTTGACTATGTTCTTTTTCCGGGTAGGAATTGTTTGCACTTACGCTCCACCATGAAGACTTTTGCACGCAGAGAAGCCTCCAGGCTCTTGTCCCAGCCCAATGTCTCCTGCAGAGGACGCATTCCGGCATCGCGGCCGACGAACACATGCAGACAAGGGCAGAGCAGAGGATTTCACAGCTCACGGAGGCTTTTAGTAGTCAAGCCATACCTATTGGCTGATATTGGAGAGGGCGAGTTATGCTATTACGCGCGAGAACATAGAGGAAGCTAATGCGGTGATCAGGTATCACCGAATGCCAAGTTATCCAGTGGTTCGTGAAGCCTGGAGCGCGCGTGGAGCAATTTGATCCAATATGCGAAGTACAATCCGACAAGGCATCTGTAGAGGTATGGAACCACGGCTTTATACGGGAGACAACAGACTAATCATTTGGCAGATCACATCACGCTTCGACGGTGTCATAAAGAAGTTGTATTATGACCCGGATGACATGGCTAAGGTGGGGAAGGTAAGATATCTACTATAATGACTTAGAGAGAGCATAAACTGACCTCCAAAGCCTCTTGTAGACATCGATATCCAAAGCGACATCTCCGCGGCCGATGAGGCGCTGCTCAAGGGCACATCAGGCAAGGAAACGAAGCAAGACTCTCCGCAACAAACACAGGAACAGGAACAGGGGCTAGAGGTTGGAAGAAGTGATACAAAGGCCCCAACAAGAGGAACTACCCGTCAGGAGCAGATAACCCCTCTGCCGCCCAATCCCGTGAACGAAGATTCAAAACCACACCGACAACCAGGGAAGCATGCATCTCTCGCAACACCTGCTGTACGGCACATGGTTA
The DNA here is from genome assembly GCA_028456235.1 of Ophiosphaerella narmari. Taxonomy (NCBI): domain Eukaryota; kingdom Fungi; phylum Ascomycota; class Dothideomycetes; order Pleosporales; family Phaeosphaeriaceae; genus Ophiosphaerella; species Ophiosphaerella narmari. Next base: position 215,742 of record JALNQA010000045.1, on the reverse strand, counting down.
AGGAACACAATATAAGGATTGAAGACATAGAAGGCACAGGAAAAGAGGGACGTGTGTTGAAGGAAGACGTATTGCGACATGCCGAAGCAGCAAGGCAGGCAGCAAACATACCATCGGCTCCTACAATTTTCCAACAACAAGAGGTGAAAGATCGCGTCCAGCCCCTTACGCCAATCCAATCTGGTATGTTCAAGCAAATGACAAAATCGCTATCGATACCACACTTCCTTTACACAGACACGGTAAACTTCAGCGGTCTGACGTCCCTCCGCAAAAAGTACAACAGCGGTCGCGAAAAGACTGACCGAATCACACCTTTCCCCGTCATTGTCAAGGCCGTCTCGCTCGCGTTGCAACAATTTCCTCTTCTCAACTCGCATCTCGACGTCACTTCCAACCCGAACAAGCCCCAGATTGTGCTCAAGGCTAGCCACAACATCGGTGTTGCAGTAGACTCACCCTCTGGTCTTCTTGTTCCTGTAATCAAGGATGTTCAAAACCACAGTATCGCCTCGCTTGCGCACGAGATTACACGTCTAGCGACTCTAGCACGAAACGGCAAGCTCACGTCTGCTGATCTCACCGGCGCTACCTTCACAGTTAGCAACATTGGCAGCATAGGCGGAACAGCTGTCGCCCCAGTCATTGTAACACCCCAGGTTGGCATATTGGGCATTGGAAGAGCCCGGGTAGTCCCTGCGTTTGGCGAGAATGACGAGTTGGTGAAAAAGGAAGAGTGTGTGTTCAGTTGGAGTGCTGACCATAGGGTTGTGGATGGAGCATATGTCGCGAGAGCGTCAGAGGAGGTTAGGAAATGTATTGAAGGGGTTGAGAGTATGTTGATGAGACTGAGATGACAGACAGTGAATGTAGCGAGTGGTACACAGACTAGATGCATAACTTCAGTTCAAAAGTCCATAACTTCACACTATCATGCTACTTAAAGTATTGCAGAATTCGCGCACTTTGGTTCCTACGAGTTCAAGCGCAACGTTACGTTGTGCTCGAATCGCAGCCCGTCTTGAAGTACTCCATTCGTTAGAGGATTTCCGTCTCGAGGCTGCATATCGAACTTGATCTTAACTCCATGCCATGAATCAATGATTTTGAGTAATCGTCATTTCTCCGTCTATATATCATCACTCAACTCGCACCCTTCAATACTTGTTCAAGACTATTCTTGCTGTTCGTATATGTCTTCTCCAGATAGTCCTCCTTCTTATCCAAGTTTGACATTTCCTTGGCCAGTGCCTCACTCTCTGCTTTCAGCCTCTTTTGGACATCTGGGATAGGAGTACAGACGAACCTATGGTGCGCAGTTAGCCACCCATCGGCGTGCGTCACATCTCCTTCAGGAGAAACAGGGTCGCAAAGGAGACAATAAACTTACATCTTGCCCACACCCTCGTACACTTTGGTATCCGCAGGCAGTGAAGATACTTCTGATGATGTCAACTGCAGCATTCGACCCTCTCTTGTGCGTGCAGTCTTTTGCTGTCTCACGATAATGAGTTGTTGCTCGGCAAAGGCCTTCTTTTGGCCGATTTCCTGCAGGACCTGGGTGTGTTAGTTGAACCATCGTGAAACACATCACAAAATACATCATACCTTCTGCAAAGCTTCATTTGGCATTGACATTTTGGATGTGGTTGTATGTGAGATAATGCCAGTGCCACTTGCTAGGTGGGTTGAAGGCTGCAGGGGTCAAGCTTTCTCGGTTCGGCAACCGCACCCAATCTTGTCCATGATTGGCTGAACCTTCGCGGTGAAAACAGCAGGTGGCGCCGTTTGCTTACCATGCACGACACCACCCAAGGAACGCGTGTTAAAGGATAGGTAGATCTACGGATGGTACAGATTGCTGAATACGGTCCTTGTCCCGGTTACGTATCGCTAGCCTATCGTTTTAGCATGACGCATCTGTTTTGAGTTTTGTTCCAACCCCACTGCCACGTTCCTGCCCAAACCAAGATCCGAGTGCTCCGGGCCTAAGTACAACTCTGAATACGTAGGTATCGCATTCTATCCTCGTTCCTACAATTTACCATTCACCCTTTTCTCCACCACTCGTTGATGACATGGCTGCATTGATTCTCTCCCGATTACCTTCAATACCTTATCCTCTGGAGCAGGATGGGCGTTGGTCACCAGTCACCTCAACTCTGGACTGGTGTGAAGAAGTCAGTACACATGTTCTGATTTTCAATGCACGCTAATAATTGATTAGAACTATGTTGTGACGCGGTACTCGGCTGAGATCGTCAACACTCTCACCAACTTGCTCTTCTTGTACCTCGCTATAAAAGGTATCCGTAGTTGCATAATCCATGGGCATGATACGGTCTTTTTAGTATCTTTCATTGGTTACATGCTCGTTGGAAGTGGAAGTTTTCTGTTTCACGCAACACTGAAATGTATGTGAAGGTGTAGGGTTGAGGCCATGTATGTTGTCCGTTACTGACTAGTGAAATCAGATCCAATGCAGCTGGTCGATGAGCTTTCCATGATCTATACGACATGTTTGATGAACTATGCAACGTTCTCCTATGGGAAATCTCGGTTATTCTGTTCTATTCTCGGTACAGGACTAGTATTGCTCGCTGTGTTCATCACACTCTACTACCATTACCTTCAAGATCCAACCTTCCATCAGACCGCATATACCATTCTTACAGTTATTGTGCTATTGCGCGCAATTTACGTCATGGAAGTCAATATCCGACCCAGGTTTCGTTCTAAAGAAAGAGATGAGGCTAATCTAAAGCTACACGGCGGTGTGAAAGCAGCCAAGGCAAAGCAAGATGAGAGTGACAAGGAAACGCTTCGAGTCATGTGGAAAATGATTGGATTCGGGTTGGGTATCTTCATTGGGGGCTTTGGGCTCTGGCACTTAGACAACGTGCATTGTTCACGGCTTGTCAAGTGGCGCAGGGAAATGGGAATGCCATGGGGATTCTTACTTGAAGGGCATGGTTGGTGGTCAGTATCTCACGTGAATGCGAAAGAGCAGTGGCTAATGTCTTCTAGGCACTTGATGACTGGAACAGGCGCATACTTTTACATTGTTTGGGGCATTTGGCTGAGACACCAATTGAACTATAGACAGGATGAATATGAACTTCTGTGGCCCAACATCTGGACAATGCCAGATGTGATAAGGAGACGGACAGCTGCTGAAAGCACCAGCAGAGGAAAGAAGAGGCGGTAGGGTGTGGTGGGTGAGGTCGTGATGGCTCTGTGATAGTTTCTTTGTTATGTGTTAGGGCTATCACTTCTCGTGTTACTGACACTACGAGATTGCAAAAGCTGGTGCCTATTGACAGGAAGATCTCGCAAACTTGCGGCATGCTTGACCAGCAAAATACTGCAATGAACACAGGCAAAACTGCAGATATCACCAACTTCATCCCCCTGTGCATTAAAAAATACACATATTTCTTTCATAATTCCCGGGAATAGAAAGTTTTGCGCATGGGCGGGTGCCGATGGGCGGACGACTTGTTTGTTTTCCGAGTGGGCCAGGACCAGACGCGACTGCCTGTTGCGCATAGACTAACGCGCTTCGGCTAGCGTTAGTACACCGCAACATTGAACTTGCCTTCTGCTCGCTCTCCTCCACTCTTGTTCTCGACACCACCACGCCAAAAGCCCCAACCCAGCTACACACCCATCTTCAACTTCCCCAAACACCTTTACCTCACCCACAATCGCCATCATGCGTGAGATTGTATGTATCCCTATCCATGCAGATTTTCTGCTCCCGTGTCAACCCCGCGTTTTCAGGGTCAACAAACTATCTTGGAACTACAGCTAACGTGTATTGCGAGCAATAGGTCCACCTTCAGACCGGCCAATGCGTATGTTGCTCCCTTATCTCCTTTTGAGATGAAAGCTCACAGTCCATAGGGTAACCAAATTGGTGCCGCCTTCTGGCAGAACATCTCTGGCGAGCACGGCCTGGACGGTGCAGGTGTCTACAATGGCACCTCTGACCTCCAGCTCGAGCGCATGAACGTCTACTTCAACGAGGTATGCTATTTGTCTCACTTGCTAGTCACCGTGTGGCGCATACTAACACAGGCATTAGGCATCCGGCAACAAGTTTGTGCCCCGCGCCGTTCTCGTCGATCTCGAGCCAGGCACAATGGATGCCGTCCGCGCTGGTCCTTTCGGACAGCTGTTCCGCCCCGACAACTTCGTTTTTGGCCAGTCCGGTGCTGGTAACAACTGGGCGAAGGGTCACTACACTGAGGGTGCCGAGCTGGTCGACCAGGTTCTCGATGTCGTTCGTCGCGAGGCTGAGGGCTGCGACTGCCTCCAGGGTTTCCAGATCACCCACTCTCTTGGTGGTGGTACTGGTGCCGGTATGGGTACCCTTCTTATCTCCAAGATTCGCGAGGAATTCCCCGACCGTATGATGGCCACCTTCTCCGTTGTGCCTTCTCCCAAGGTCTCAGATACCGTTGTCGAGCCCTACAACGCCACTCTTTCCGTCCATCAATTGGTCGAGAACTCAGACGAGACCTTCTGCATTGACAACGAGGCTCTTTACGACATTTGCATGAGGACCCTGAAGCTGAACAACCCCTCATACGGCGACTTGAACCATCTCGTTTCCGCCGTCATGTCGGGTGTCACTACCTGCCTGCGTTTCCCCGGCCAGCTGAACTCTGATCTGAGGAAGTTGGCTGTCAACATGGTTCCCTTCCCTCGTCTCCATTTCTTCATGGTTGGCTTCGCTCCTCTGACCAGCCGTGGCGCCCACTCCTTCCGTGCCGTCACTGTTCCAGAGCTCACCCAGCAGATGTTCGACCCCAAGAACATGATGGCTGCCTCTGACTTCCGCAACGGCCGCTATCTGACCTGCTCTGCCTACTTCCGTGGTAAGGTCTCCATGAAGGAGGTCGAGGACCAGATGCGCAATGTCCAGAACAAGAACTCCTCTTACTTCGTTGAGTGGATCCCCAACAACGTCCAGACCGCTCTCTGCTCAGTCCCGCCCCGCGGACTCAGGATGTCTGCCACTTTCGTTGGCAATTCGACCTCCATCCAGGAGCTTTTCAAGCGTGTCGGTGACCAGTTCACTGCCATGTTCAGGCGCAAGGCTTTCTTGCATTGGTACACTGGCGAGGGTATGGACGAGATGGAGTTCACTGAGGCTGAATCCAACATGAACGATTTGGTTTCCGAGTACCAGCAATACCAGGAGGCCTCTATCTCCGAAGGTGAGGAGGAGTACGATGAGGAGGCTCCTCTTGATGCGGAGGAGTAAAATACCTGATATTCCCATGATACCACGCTGTGCTTGGTTGTTGGTAATTGGCAGGTGGCATGCTTGTACATGATGGGAAGCAACGCTGGCACTCATAATGTCATATTGTGGTACTATACGTGCAGCATGCGTATTTTCGAGTAAAGCGAAACTCTTGTTAATGCAAAGATTTGATAATCATTTTATATCTGCCAGCCACATCCAGACTGCTTTGACGTGATGTCTTTGAATATGTCAGTCTTGATCTGCACCATGTTCCCTCAGGTTCTCTAGATATCCAACCAGCCGCTTCTTGATAATAACACCAATTAACCTCCCCGTACCTTCCTTAGTCACACAAGTACTGCAAACCCAACTTGGAAAACACCTCGACCACGTATTCGAGCGGCGCCTCTGCACATAGAGTCAACGGCGTTCGATCTACAAACAGCGTCAAATCAATTTCCAAACAGTCGGGGGCGACATCCCCACTCCCTCCCCGGCTTCCCAAAACACGAACCTGCAAATCCTCCGAACTCAACTCAGACACAAGTTTCGCCAGCCCAAACTCGAGTTCCGACTGCGAGATATAGCCGTGCAACAAGTGCATATTCGCCGGCGGAACCGACTACACCAACACCAGGCCCGCGTCCATGAGGCCGCGAACCCTCAACCGAAGCAGCTTATCTCTCAGCAGCGAATACGGCACTGTATTCCCGCGCGGCACAACGACGGTGATTTCTCCATGGTGCATTGCGGCGGGACGAGGACCTGCGTCGACAAGTTGGTCCCACGCACAATGGACAGTGCAGCGTCTGGGTCGAGGAACGGGTGTCCGAGCACAGTTTGCGCGAGGTCGTAGACGCCTTTTAAGGAGATGTGGTCGGCGGTCCATTTAGCGATGAGGACCGCCAGCGTACATCTGGCTATCAACGGGCTGTATTTGTTGAAATAAAGAGGGGGGGGAACCTTACATGTGTGGCACGACAAGTCTGGCTGGCCGGTGAGCTTGAACATGATGACGGCGAGGGGAATGGCCATGCGGCTTACGCCCACGAGGAACGCAGCGGAGCCGACCATGGCGAAGATGCCGGGGGAAACGGAGGGCACGACTTGGTCGACTAGACGGCCGAAGAGGGCGCCGGCGTCGAGGACGGGGATGATTACACTGAGGAGATTTTGATGCCGAATGTGATGGCGGTTAAGAGCAGCTTGGTCAGTGTGCCGTAGAGGAGATATCCGATGTATGACCAGTTGGTTGCGTGCGTTGCTTCATTTTGACAGACCTAGGAGTCTGTCGATAGGTTATTTGTGCAGTCTACGAGCAGGTTTTTGATCATGATGTCTCCTGCCTCTCGTATGAGGGGATTGAGAAACTGGAGTAAGGTGGTGGCGACTTCTAGCACGGGGTTCTGCTTGATGAGTCTGAATGCTCGAAACCATTTGCTCCACAGGAAGTTCAGTTTGCAGAACAGGCCGCCGAATACACCACCTGCAACACCTAGTAGTGCGAAGACGAGGTAATGTACAGCTTTATAGTCTGTACCATAGTTCGTCTCGAAGAGCGCTAGTTTGCCTGTACTAGTTGGGTTCAGTTCTTTGAGAACCATGGCTGCGACTAGAGAGCATAAGAACGCTTTCCAGAGTATTTTGCGTGGAAAGTAGGTGCTAATTTCTTCGTAACTGAAGAGCATGCCGCCTACCTGTCCACCAAATACTATGGATAGCCCACTGGAACATGCGGCGCTGAGCAGTTCACGCATCTGGCGACCGTTGTCACGGTATTTTGGGAAAAGCTTGCCAACGAGGTAGCCAATGCATGTTGAGATGTGGACGAAGAGACCTTCTTTACCGAGACACACGCCTGTTGATACGGCGAGGATTGCGCAGAATGCTTTGGTGGTGAGGACATGGAAAGACAGGAAGGAAGGGATATTGAAGTCCGAGAGAATAGTTTTGATCTCAGGGATGCCACTGCCACTGGCCATGTACACGACTTTACCACTTGGGTTTATGGTAAGGGCACCTTCTGCAGCCTGGCTGGTGGGCGTGGAATGAGATTTAGACAATGGGTCAGTAGCTGACGACACAGATGGCAACGAACTTTTGGTCAATATCGTGGCGCTTGAACTCACCGCCCCAAATATTAAGGCGAGCCCAACTTATACGCCATAACTGGTGGTGTAGCTGGGGCTCCACGAATGCCATGCGTTACAATACTCTCCACCATGCTCGAGATTGGCTCTGATTAGCAACTGAGAGTTGTTCACACAACATCGTTCACTATTCAAAAAGAGGTCTTTGGTGCAATACCCCAGTTTCTAATCAGAAACAGTGGCAACGGCCACGTCGACAATAAACGCAACACATGCGGTGAGAGTTCCTATTAGAACGATAGCCAACCAGGCAGAACAGTCATCAAAGAGGGAGAGGAATTTGTAACGAAGCCCTCGGCGGGGCTAGGTGTGGCGGAAGCGATAGGAGTCTTTTATCTTTATGTTGGCCAGTACAAGACTTTCATAAGAATCTGAGACATGAACCAAACACACGCTATGCGGTCCCTCAACCCTGACTCTGCAAGGCTCTACCTACCAGTGGATCGGCGTAGCTAGCTCTCAACAAAGGAAAAAGTAGAAAGATGACTCCTCTAGCATTGGCGCTGAGTGTATACAGCAGAGTATAGGTTATAGAACTCTACAATTAGAAGTTTTAAAATAGCTCTACCTTGCCCATAATTTTTATCAAAAGGAACTCAAAAGTGATAGAGGTATATCGTATTATTGTGGAGCGGTTTAGGTATACGACCACCTATGTACGCCCGATAAACCTGGGGCAAGGGATAGGGAACTAAATAACGCGCGCCATAAAATAGGAGAGGAGTAAATTACCAAGTCATGAAGCCAGTCAATAGTCGTATAGTTATTGTACGGCAATCGCTCGCCTGTAGTGCTTCTAGTAAGCTGCTGTTCATCTTTCGTCACAGTAGACGAAATGATTGATTGGGCCTCCTCGTCTTGCTCAAGTTGTAGTTGCGATAATCTGGCTGGCTGAAGCAAAGGGGTACGTTCATCCGGTACGGGTATTTCAAGAAAATAGAAGGAAACCACTCTTATCTGCCGCGGGGATGATTGACGGCTTGCATGGAGCTGTGGTAGATGGGCCGGACTGTGTGACTGCTAAGAACGGAGATAAGAACACATACCGCGCTAGCCATTTTCGGCCAGATGTGGGAGCGGGTGCATAGCATTCTCGGAAATGTACCACAAAAACTATTGTCACTTGGACTCATAGGCTGCCAAAGTACAGAAGAATAGCTGCTAATTGATTAAATTGTATCGCATTGAGGAACATCAATCAATGCGAGATAACCTTGTCAGGACTAAACGCATTTCTACAACTCATAGGGCAACCTGAGACATAGAAGTCGTACTATCGGGACAAAGGAACGCCAAGCTAAGGATCAACCCTACCTTTTATCAAGCGGCGTGTGAAACTCCAGACGTCCAACCACAGCCCAAGATCGCAATGATTAGGAAATTGCAGCTCTGTCAAGCTCGACCTTTGCGTGTTGTGCTGCCGATAGGTCTTCATATTTCTATACTGGTGTAAGCGAAAATCGCGTGACCATTGCTAAATGACTATACCTTCTTCTCGCCGGCGCTTAGTGCCTTGTATTCTGCAGAGATTAATTTGGAAGCGTCGGGGACTTTGATGCTTTTGAAATCTCCAGAGCTGTGTCGTTCTTTGGCGAAGATGAAATACGCGGTCAACGCGTTTTTGATATGTCGATCATCGATAAGCTTAGCGGTATGAGGGGGGACTTTTTTGCCAGCGGCTTTTGCTGCTCTTCGAAGATAAGAGCGTGCATGGTTGGCAGCTACAATTTGTTCTGGCGTGTACGTGTGAATCCAGGCGGTGTGTTCGACCCGCCTGGCCTCAGTTCTCTGGCGCGCCAGGTGGTTGTAGTGCTTGGTAGCAGGTTTAGCGTAGAATAATCAAGGTTGCTTCGCAGTGCTTCAACTTACCTCAAGCTCGGCAGGAGTTATGGTCTTCCATTTCTCGCTCAATGCTTTTGCTTTATTAATAACGCCATCGCCATCCTGCTCCATAAGTTTGTCGGCGGCATAGACGGCAAATGCAGTCAATTGCCTGGGCGTCACTGGCTCTCGGAGGGCTTGCTTCTTGTATCCTCGGATCTTTTCCTGCTGCTTTTGTTCATCTGTGCGCGGCTTTTTGACGCTCTTCTTTGCGGCTGGCTTCTTCGCGGCTCTCTTCTTCGCCTTGGGCTTAGCCTTTGTCTTGGGTTTGGCCTTGGCTTTAGCTTTGGCCTTGGTTGCTGGTCGCTTTTTTGCTGGCTTTGCCCTTGTGGCGGCCTTCTTCTTAGCGGGGGCTTTGGCTGCCGCTTTTGCCTTGACAGCCCTCTTTACTGTGGCGGTTGGCTTGGTCGCATTCGTCGTAGTTGCATAGGAACGGTGGGATTCAACGGCAGACCTGTAGGCGCGCGACAGGGCACGAACAGCGGGGAGATTTGAGGCGTTGCGGACAAGGAGATTTTGTTGGAGGAAGCGGGCGAGCCGTGGAAGGTCACGCACAGTTGTTTTGGACGCAGCCAGGCGGACGAGCGCGCCGTGAACCACCATGGCGACGTTGAGGCCGGATCAGGTCAGCTGTGGCAGAATTGGTCGACTGAGAGCTGTAGCGCAGATATTGGTCTGCAATTGGACGTGGAGCGGAGGTGGGAGGGGAATGGCAATATGAGACGGAGCTTGAGTGGAGCTTGTTGTGGCTGGTAAGCTTGGCGCTTCAAACGTCATGCAAGGTACAGTACCACATTAGATCGTACACCCAAAACCGGCAATTTCTCCTACTTATACTAGTATATGCACGGTGACAGCTCTACAGGATCTAATCGTCTTCTGCTAAAAACTGCGCCCCCAATTCTACTGCTCGTCCTACAGGACCTTGTAACTGTTGAAAATCAGCGAGAGTGCAGTCAAGGAGTCATTAGTTGCTTTACCTCCAGGGATGGTCCTCGTCACCATACATAATACTCTCCATCCACTCCTTCATCTGCTGGGCGATGGGGCCGGCTTCAACATGGTCCTCGAGTCCACAGTTGACCATGCGTCCCTTCCAGCTAATCTTTCGCACAGGACTGACAATAGCAGCAGTACCCGAGCCAAAGATCTCCATCAAGCGCCCGTCATCAGCGGCATCGGCTACTTCCCGCATTGTGAACTTGCGCTCGAGCACTTTCCATCCCTTGGGCTCTAGTCGCTCCCGTGCAAGCCCAAGAACCGAATCTCTCGTGACGCCTTCGAGAATAGTGCCATCAAGTGGCGCAGTCAGTAGCTCTGGTTGGCCCGTTTCTTTATTCTTTATAGCGGCAAACAAGTTCATGGTGCCTACTTCAGTTATGTATTCTTCCTCACCAAATAGCCACAGGTTCTGTTGAAAGCCGCGACTAGCAGCCTGCATCTGTGGCACAATGCACGGCGCATAATTGGCACCGAGTTTCTTGTCTCCAACACCTCCAGGCCAGGCGCGCACAGCATAATCCGTAGCCTCCAACGACACAGCCTTGAACCCGGTGGGGTAGTATGGACCGGCCGGGGAAGCGATCACATAGAGCAGTGCTGAAGCCGAGGGACCAACACCCAGTGTGCGCTGGGTTCCGATCATGGTTGGGCGAAGGTAGAGCGAGTATCCACGAGCACTAGAGCGTGTCAATCTATGTGCATTACAGGTGGATTGGAGGGTGCTCACTCGGGAATGAAACGTTGGTCCAGTTTCACGAGCTTGCCGATGAGTTCGATCATGGCTTCGGCGTTAAACGAGGGCAGGGCAATCCGCGTCGCCGATTTGTTCAGCCGAGACATGTTCATATCCGGCCTAAACAACCTGATGTTGCCAGACTTGTCCTTGTACGCCTTCATGCCCTCAAAGCATTCAAACGCATAGTGGAAGACACAAGTCGCGGGGTCGAGGCTGAGGTTCTGGTACGGTGTGATGCGTGCAGGCTTCCATCCTTCTGACGCCGTCCATTCGAGCGAGAGCATGTGGTCTTGAATTAAGGGTTAGCCCGGCCCGAAAGCTACGAAGAAGGGCACTGAAGCTCCCACCTGAGAAATTGCGGCCGAAGATGAGTTCCTCCGGAGGCAACAAAGCTTTGGGCGTCTTTGTCGTCTCAATTGTGAGCTTGGAAGGGTCGACATCCTGTATCTTGGTGCCAACAGAGGCATCAGCATGAATACTGTACTCTCTCCGACATCGCAGCGATGCACTGATGGGCGCGACAGCTCTACGGGGGGCGCAACGGGATAGCGAGGAGAGCAGACGGAACGACCGTTGTTGTAGCATTTTGTGGAGATATATGTGAAGGTGCAATGGCACAGTTCTTGGGGGAAGGGGTCGCTACGGAAGTTGTGGAACTGAGCGACGTGAACTATTATTTAGGTTGGGAGCCGAAGCTGACCGGAGCTCTATATATACGGAGTAGCCTGCGGCGAACCGTCATCGGCTTCAATGTAATCTCACCGCTGCCATGTTCTCCGAAGGGCGCAATTGTCTCTTGGCCAGTGCCTCTTGGTGTGCGACCGGATACCCGAGGGTATTCGCGTCGCAAGTAGGAGCTATGTCAAATGTCTCGGAGCCGTGTTGCTGCTGCTGCTGTTGCTGCTGCGTCGCATTGGCATCTTCGCTTAGGCTTATGTCATACATGTGTGAGCCCAGGGTCCACGACACGAGTCCCTGCCATCACTCCTTGAGAGGTCGCCTGCGACTTTAAACAGACCCTATCGGCCTCTCCACCACACGACCTGCCCTTCCATGACGCGTTCGCCGCAAGACCTGGAGATCGCCGCGCGGGCGAGTAGACCACCATGTTCTCTAATGCGCTGAAGTCGTTTACTTCCAACATATCCAGCAACTATACCGTCAGCCCGCAGCCCACCTCCTTCTCGGGGCCATGGAAGATCTACGATGCAAAGAAGAAGTCGACAGGGAAGCCGGCTTCCATATTCGTCTTTGACAAGAAGTCGCTGGAGCCTCCGGCCGGCGCTGGCTTTGGCGGCAGGTCTGCCGCCTCGGGGCTGAAGCGAGCGCACGAGGAGGTTGTAGAAAGGCTCAAGAAAGAGGCCAGCTCGTTGGCGCGCCTAAGACACCCCAGCGTACTGGAGCTTGTCGAGCCGGTAGAGGACACTCGCGGTGGCGGGCTCCAATTCGCTACGGAGCCAGTGACTGCTTCGCTTTCTGGGCTGCTGCAGGAAAAAGATGAGCAAGAAAAAGCTGGCGGTGTTGGTGGGCGCCGGAGCCGCTATGTTATCGAAGAAGCAGACGGACAGAAGCGGAGACGAGAGCTTGAGATTGATGAACTGGAGATACAGAAAGGACTGCTTCAAATCGCCAAAGGCTTAGAGTTCTTGCACGAAAGCGCTGGGTTGGTGCATGCCAATCTCACGCCCGAGGCCATTTTTATCAACGCCAAAGTAGGAAATAGCACTTCATTTTCCCTCTTTGCCGGTTGCTGACCCTTGTGACAGTCGGACTGGAAGATTTCGGGCCTGGGCTTCTCAACACCGCCGGAGAACTCCACAAAACCCACGTCAGTAACACCGATATCCCTCTCGGAGGCACTGAACTACGACGCGCGACTACCCCGGCACGTGCAACTCAACCTCAATTATACTTCGCCAGACTTTGTTATGGATGGCAATGTCACGCCCGCTGCAGACATGTTCAGCCTGGGCATGCTAATCATAGCTCTCTACAACTCGCCGCACAAGAGTCCAATGGACTTCAATGGAAGCTCATCCTCGTACAAACGAGCTTTCGCATCGTCGTCGTCGGTGCCGAACAAGAGCAACAACTTCATGTGCTCGCAGCCAGTGCCTAGAGATGTTGCGAACGGAGTGCTAGATCGCTTGATCACAAGGCGGCCCGCACAGCGCTTAGATGCCAAAGAGTTCCAACAAGCGCAGTATTTTGATAATATACTAGTATCAACCATCCGCTTCCTAGACTCACTACCCGCCAAGACCCCCAATGAGAAGTCTCAGTTCTTGCGGGGCCTTCCACGTATTTTATCGCAGTTCCCCAAATCGGTCATGGAGAAAAAGATCTTACCCGCGCTACTCGAAGAAATGAAAGATCGTGAGCTGCTTACTCTAATCCTACAAAATGTTTTCAAGATCGTCACGATGCTGCCAGCGGGTAAACGTGCATTTACCGAAAAAGTCATTCCTAAGCTACGAGACACTTTCCTGTCGAATTCTACAGCAAGCTCCAAGGGGGCGGCCCCAGAACGAGATAGCTTGAAAGAGGCGGGTCTCATGGTACTCCTCGAAAACATGCAAGTGGCTGCGGAGAACTCTAGTGGCAAAGAGTTCAAGGAGGATATCTTACCGATCATCAATTATGCTCTCGAGTCGCCAACACACTCATTGGTCGATGCTGCTCTTCGTACATTGCCTGTCGTACTTCCAATGCTTGATTTTTCGACTATCAAAAACGAACTCTTTCCTGTCATTGCCATCATTTTCGCAAAGACTAGTAGCATGGGTATCAAGATCCGCGGGTTGGAGGCATTGCGGAATCTTTGTGGAGGCGGAACAGACAATCTAGATGCCGACCAAGGAGACGGACTAACTGGTATGGTGGAGACATCCAAGCCAAAGAACTCAAGTGTGTCGATATTGGACAAGTACACAATCCAAGAGAAGGTGGTACCGCTGCTTCGAGGTATCAAGACTAAGGAGCCGGCCGTGATGGTATGTAAACCTGAATCCATGGCCATTTCAATAATTAACAAACAGCAAGATGGCCGCGCTTGATGTGTTTAGAGCCATCAGTGCTCAAGTCGACAGCGATTTCCTCGCCATGGACGTTCTCCCCATTCTGTGGCAATTCAGCCTCGGGCCCTTACTAAACTTGCCCCAATTTCAGGGTTATATGACGTTAATCAAAAGCATGTCAGCGCGAGTCGAAAATGAACAAACAAGAAAGTTACAAGAGCTGGGCGCTAACAGCGCGACGGCCACAACACGCAATGAGTTTATGAGTTTTGGAGGCCCAAGTACGACGAATGGATTTGATACCACCAACGGAGGTGGAGAGGCTGACTTCGAAGCGCTTGTCCGTGGTGGTCAGCCGGGCTCTACTGGCGGTGCGGATATGCTGGGAGGTGATCCATGGGCAAATGCTTCGGCATCCGCATCATCCTCTGCAACACTACCATCCCGCCCAAGCGCGAATCGCTCGAGATCATCCAACAACGCATCACCAGCTGCAACATTTTCCTGGTCCACTCCTCCAGTGTCCCCACCCCCACCGAACAATCCAGCTCTCAATGTAGCGAAAGCACAGGGTCGGACGGTGACCCCCGATAATACATTCGGAAGCCTCAACTCGTCGTTCCCAGCCATGGCGCCTAGTAATCCAGGTATCGGCAGCCCATCCTTCGCTCCTCCACAACACCAATCAAAATCGTCCATGGGCATGAATAGCATGATGTCATCAACGATAACACCATCATATGGCGGACAAAGTAGCGGCAGCAGTATTGATTGGAGCAAAGCTTCGAACGTTTCCACACTCTCATCAAACCCTTGGGGCGGAGCCTCAACTACAACAGCAAATTCGGGCAGGCTCTCGAGCTTTTCTATCGCCCCTCCGCCACAGTCTTCCAGTAGTCCCTATGCGTCTTTCAGCATCGCGCCACCTAAACCGGCAAGCAACAGTTCGTTTAGCATCGCACCGCCACCTAGTATGGGCAGTAGAACAACGAGTACGGGTAGTGGGATGAACATGAACAGTATGTCGGCGTTGAGAGCGCAGACGAATCAGCAACAACAACAACAACAACAACAACAACAACAACAACAACAGCAGCAGCAGCAAAACCCGTGGAACGGCAGCGACAGTTTGATATAAGGTTCAGCGAAGCCTTTTTGGTCAAAATTATATAGATTCATGATTGTGTTTTTAGGAAGGGATTGTCTGTGAAGGGATTAGAATTGACTTTGGGCGGGAGGGAATGCATTGTACAAGCCTTTGGTATTTGGCCTGGCACTCTTTGATTTCTTCCCTTGGTTCACTATCATGCATGTTACACACTGTTCTATGGTTTACAAGGAGCCCACTCAGAGTTGATATGAGTGGCTCTCTATGGCTATTGAATACACGCCACGGCGCAGCACCATTTATCACGACAATGTGATGGTGGTATTCGTCATTTTCTGTGGCTGAAAGTACTGCTACCCTTGGTTTACAATACCAAATAGAGTATCGCAACGCGTGAGATGCATGCATTCCGAATTGCTTTTTCCCTGTCCATAGGTCGCCTAACGCCAAACATTTTGACCGACAACGAAAGGCCAAGCAGCGCGAGTCTAAATTTCCATGGGCGTTCAAGAGAGGAGATCCCCACACAATCTCTTGGGAAACTGAAAAAGTAGGAAAATTACACTCCTTATATGCATAGGAATCTTTGTAGATACCTAGGAGAAAAGTTTTAGGTAGCCTAAATAGCCAACATCCCGCTTTTCCAGTCAACTGAGAGACAATATCAGCGATAAGCCGATAGGAGAACACGAGTGTATGCTAAGCTAGGACAAACATAAGAAGGATAAGACGTGATTTTGGCGTGGTGGAGACAAGCTAAAGAGAAAGCCACGCGAGCGGTAGTTGGCCAATTGGCAAAGCTTGATGGTGAGGCAAGGCGCAAGAACCAAGATCTGCGACACGGCTGGGGCTCCTTGGCTGATGCTTACTGCGCCATCCTCTTTAGCGATCGACGTCATTGCCGGACCAACATCGATGCCGCGCATACATTGTTGATGGTGTTTGGAGTCTGGAGATGGGCCTTGTCGATACTGGCTATATTGTTTGCGGTGTTGTACGGTGGCCAAATGTGGATGGAATGCAACTAAGAGTACTCCTCGCGTGTGCGAAACTCCTTCCCTGTGCCACACGGCTACCGCGACGCGGGATGCCCGATAAGCGGAGGGTTACGAGAAGCTTGCTACGTCAGAAATGGCATTGCGCGTCAGCCGAGAGGCCTACAGAAAACTCAAACGGCGGAAGAGAGTAGTGAGGCCGTGAATGCAGTTGTCATAGCGTGGCGCAACAGTAGTGCAGAAAGGTGCGAGGACCCACATGGGCCTTCACCCCCGCAGGATCAAGCTAAGAGCTCGGTCAGCGCCAGACTGTCTTGCCTCCACGGCCCATTTAACTTTTAGATCTCACCCACCCTGTGGCACTGTTCCTTATCTCGCGCGACCATTCAACTCATCACTTCTTAATTACCAAAAGACGGTGATTAATGCCCCCGGGAAGTGCTCCTCGTTGTCGTTTCCCTTGCGCTCCCTACAAAAGGAGCATCCGCTGTGTAAAATGGCGATAGGTCTTTTTGGCTCCAAGAAGGGCGATGTCCACCGAAACAGCACTAGCAGCAATCATGAAGCCATCGCGGACAAATCAACAGACCCTGAATTGGGAAGGCTTGAGAAACCCAGCCGGCGCGATGTAGATGACAGCAGCGAGGAAGGTATTACTGTAGGAAAGCAAATGGAGATGGAGGCTGAGAATGCTATCAAGTACCGCACTTGTAGTTGGCAGAAGGTATACTTGATAAGAAGCGATACTCGGAATGATGATTCAAAGCTAACTTAACCCAGACGGCAGCACTGCTATTTTCTGAGTATATCTGCCTGGCCATCATGTCCTTCCCATGGTCTTATTCCATCCTTGGCCTGGTACCAGGGCTGATCTTGACCATTGTCATTGCCGCCCTCGTTCTCTATACCTCCTTGATCACTTGGGAGTTTTGCCTCCGCCATCCTGAGATTCGCGATGTTTGCGATCTTGGCCAGATGATCTTCTGGAACCAGAAATGGGCCTTTTACTTCACCGCCGTCATGTTCCTTCTGAACAGTAAGTTCCAGACTTGGTCGCTAGATTCGCATCAGCTAACATGAATAAGACACGTTCATCATGGGTCTGCATTGTCTCGTGGGAGCTAAATGGTGGAATACTATTACTGGCCACAGCCTCTGTACCATCGCCTTCTCCGCCATTACAGCGATCATCTCGTTCATCGCCTCCGTTCCCCGAACTTTCAATGGCTTGGCCAAGATTGCGACATTCTCTGCCCTCTTCACCTTTATCTCCGTCATTCTGGCCGCCGCCTTCTCAGGCGCAGAAGGCAAACCGGCCGGTTATCCCAGCAAAGGCGAACCCACAGTCCTCATTATCCCAGCCGCAGGCACCACCTTCGTAGCAGGAATGAACGCCTTCATGAACATCAGCTACACCTTCATTGGCCAGATCACGCTCCCGAGTTTCATCGCCGAAATGAAGGAACCAAAAGATTTCCCCAAGGCGCTCTGGGCCATCACCATCTGCGAGATCATCGTGTTTAGTCTGGTGGGCGGCGTTGTCTACGGCTACACAGGCACCCAGTACATGACCGCGCCCGCGTTCGGCTCGCTGGAGAACGAAGTCTACAAGAAGGTCGCATTCACGTTCATGGTGCCTACGATTATCTTCCTCGGAGTCCTGTACGCATCCGTGTCCGCGCGCTTCGTCTTCTTCCGCATCTTTGCCGGCACCCGACACATGGGCAATCACACCCTGTACGGCTGGACCAGCTGGATCTCTATCCTTGCTATTCTCTGGATCTTCGCCTTCATCATTGCCGAGGTCATCCCGTTCTTCTCCGACCTCCTCTCGCTGATGAGCTCGCTGTTCGACTCCTTCTTTGGCTTTATTTTCTGGGGCGTGGCGTACATGCGCTTGCGGAGGGCAGAGTATGGCGAGGGCTTCTGGAAGACGCGGGGTATTCGCGGGTATGCTGGGTTCTTCTTCAATATCGTGCTTTGTCTGATTGGGTTGCTTTTCTTGACGGCGGGTACGTATGCAACTGTGCAGTCCATCATTGATGGCTATCATCAGGCGTCATTTGGTGGGCCGTTCACTTGCAAGAATAATGGTTTGTAAAGGTATGCATGCTGTGTGCGATGAGCCTGGGTACAACTTTGAATATATAGATGTGGTGGGAAAACACGAGCACAGGAATAACTAGGAGATAGGTCATTAGATCTGCTCTTTGGTAGAAACAAAGCCATATGAACCGAATAGGGAACAGCCGAGTATTACTTCCCCTGCTTCGTATAGGATTCAGATCGTCTGATCTGAAGAGCTTGAGAGCTCTCGCAACAGTAGGCATCACTTTCCTACGATTAACCACTTTTTACTTTCTCCGTGCACTCTTGAATGCTAACAAATGTACCTCAAGCCAACATAAAGCCATAGCCTTTGTTTATTCTCTGAATTCGTGCAGGCTACGTAATGTTGACATATTATTTAGCACAGGCCCCGACACAGCCGAAAGCTGAGTACTTATAGTAGAAAATCCTTGGACACCCTCATTCGTCGTGAATACATGAAGTAGGGTAAGAAGGGTATCGCAACTTGCAGTTTCGCTATTGTAGAAGCTCTCGGTCGGCTGGAAAAGTAGGACACTAACCATTTGAGATATTGCAGCTAGAAGATGCTTAGACTACTAAGAGCTTTCCCCTCTAGGTATCTATAAGGATAGCTAGAGTAATTGAAGATTCCAAGTTAAATTCTTTAATAATATACGGGCCATTTTATATATACAAAAAGCCTAATGTGTGTACTTCTTTACTAAGAGTCAAGGCAAGAAAGTTGAGTAACGGTTGCGTATATAGAGAATACACTAATCCTAAAACGAATGTAAACACCTAAAACGCTGTGCCAAAATCTGCAAAGCAGCTGCTATAAGGGGATGAGGCACATGATACACTAGTTGGGAAGTTATTAGAAGAGTGTGGTTTCACGGCTATGGCCCCTAATACCAGGCGTGTTTATTTTTTTGAGGGCAATGACTGTGGACGATTCAATGGCGGCTAGAGGCGGTTCGGGACTTGGGAGCTATGACGTCTCGCTAATTGCTGGTTGCACATGTCCAACAAACTGTCAACATCCCCCCCCCACATTGCCGCAGGAACTCTTGTACACCTTCTTCTATCACCTATTCTACTCGTTTTAAAGACCGAGCTTATAATTACGCATCATGAGTGACCTCGTCGATTTCAACCAACCCAGTTTGTGGAGTGAGTCGCCTACTTGAGTGTGTCGGCTGGATAGCTAATGGAGCTTGGTAGTATCTGTTGGGAGCATCTTGTTCAATCCTACATTCTGGAAGTAAGTTTAGCAGGAAGATTGAGTGATT
The DNA here is from genome assembly GCA_028456235.1 of Ophiosphaerella narmari. Classification (NCBI taxonomy): domain Eukaryota; kingdom Fungi; phylum Ascomycota; class Dothideomycetes; order Pleosporales; family Phaeosphaeriaceae; genus Ophiosphaerella; species Ophiosphaerella narmari. Next base: position 196,237 of record JALNQA010000045.1, on the reverse strand, counting down.
GTGGCGCGAACTAACCATCGCTTTAGCATTGCGGCGCAACAAGGTACGTGGTACCATGGCGCACTTCCATGAGCCATGTTTGACAAGTTTAGAATACCACAACAAGGTTATCACCAAGCTATTCGGCGGCAATGCGCGACTCGGTTGCTATGGCCTTGCAGTGACCATCTTCTCGCTCGGCATTTTCAGAGACTATCTGTACGTCTACACTTACTAACAAGTTCGTGTCTGTACCAGTCTTCATATCATCTAACCATTCCGTGTAGGTACAACGAAGCCCTCGCTGCCCAACCAACCCACTCCACCCTCCTCTCGCCGCTGGTCAAATACTCGGCCATCCCCCTCTTCGCCATGGGCAACACCCTCGTCCTCACCTCCATGTATGCCCTCGGCATCACAGGCACCTATCTTGGTGACTACTTCGGCATCCTCATGGACGCACCCGTAACGTCGTTTCCCTTCAATGTAAGCGACGCGCCCATGTACCACGGCAGCACCCTGAGCTTCCTCGCCACCGCACTCTGGTACGGCAAGCCCGCAGGCATACTCCTGACAACCATTGTTGCCGGCGCATATGCCGTCGCGCGACGATGGGAAGACCCGTTCACAGGCATGATCTACCAAAAGCGCGATGAGGAGCGCGCCCGTGGCAAAAAGGGCTTGTAAGCCAGCAAAGCACATCCCCAAGTGTACAGCAACCCCGTTTAGAAAGCAAAGATGGAAATGCATAATATGGGTAGGAGATCTTTCAACATGCACAGTGTTCTCAGCAGCAGCGCCTCTTTTCTTTCCTGCTTGGGCCGTGGATTGTGGTATTCAACTGCCCAATATGTGCTATCATATAGCATTTTAAAAGTTAATCGTTTGATTCGTGTAAAGGCCCAAAGCGACAATACCCCATGCGACATTTTTCTTCGTTTCTTTTATTATTTTTATATGCGTATCGTGACTTTTCAGGAGGTAGGAATTATGCACATGGGAGCAAAGTGTGTAATTTTGGTTTCAGCATGTGAGTTTCGATTGGCCCTGGGGTAGGTATGACGGTATCTGTTCTATTCTCTCGTATCAGATACATCTAACAAGCAGATAACTTGTAAGAAAGCGGTAGTCATGGATGGACACATCACTAAAGACGCTGCATGATCGACAATATATCCATGTCAGTCAGAGCGCATCGAGGACAAAAAGTCAATTGTATAGACATGAATATTAAGATATCTATCACGGAGCCAACATGGCCCTAGAGAACACTCTACTCTAACTAGAGTATCCTACTCCTCTTCATCATCCCTCTCAGCACGCTGCTCCACGTGCTCCACCCTATCCTCAACAAGCCCTTCCTCATCCTCTATAACCTCGCCATTCTCAATACCATTCACACCCACACCGGCACCATCGCTTGCATGCCCAGCATCGTGCTCCGCATCCACGTCCCTAGGCACCGGATTCGCATACTCCACCTCATCCGTCACATCCTCGATCCTCCCGCGCTCAATCACCGCCTGCGCTAAATCCAGCGTGCCATTCGCAACCACCTCAGCGCCCTCCTTATCCCTGCGCCGAATTCCCAGCTCACGAATCGCCCGCTGCATGCTCTCCAGCCTCGCCTTCTCCGTAACCACCATCCTACGTGCAAGGTCCTTGAGCGCCCGACGCCCCATTTCGACACGATTTTCCTGCCAACTGGCGAGTTCGCTGGCGACGACTTGCTGCGTATAGCGCAGCTCGCGGCCGAGGTCCGCGAGCTCGAGTTTGGAGCGGTCCATTTTGTCCTGGGCATCGCGCTGGACACGGGAGCGGGCGTCGTCGAGGAGGCCGAGGGGCCAACGGTCGGAGCGGCGGACGGAGAGGTTGTGGCGGTCGATGGCTTTTTGTGTTGTGGACATGGAGGCTATGAGAGTGGAGGGGCGAGATAGAGAGGTGAGGATTGCGGTTATGGTGCTGGCGATGGCATGCATGGAGTAGTAGAAGCCGGTTATGGGGCTTGCTTCGCTGTTAGATAGGGTTTTGGTATATCGCTCGAATGCGCGGATGTGCTTCTCGGGGAGGAAGTGGAGGGTGTGGATGGCGGCGTTGGAGAGTTTGGCTGCGTCGTTGAGATCAGTGGCTGTAGTGCGAAGCTTGTTCGTGCGTCGAAGAACGGATTTCGAGGCATGGTGGAGCGCGCGAATGTTCTCGCGCATATGTTGTACGAAGAGTTCGACTTCTCGGACGTCGTAGATTGGTGCATACTCTTCGCGTAGTCGTTCAATACGTAGCTCAGCCTTGCGTGCCGACCGCTCAGCGAGCATGGCAGGGTCTATGTCTGGCACCAGGAAGAATTCCCATACCATTTCGTGGGTAGAAAAGGTTGGGTGTCTAAGCAGTATTTTGAGAAATGCATCGAGCCTTATCTGTATGTCGCGCAGAATGGCGCGTGATGGCCGTGATGGTATTAGGTATGGTGACGCCAGGTCATCAATGGTTGGCAGCCAGGACGCTGGATGCTCCTGCGCAAGCCACTTGGCTAGGTTCTCAAAATCTTGCGATGATCTACGGCAGGTAGTCACCGTGATTGTACCGTTGCCATTAGCGGCTCCAGATTTGAGGACCAGTCGTACAGTGCCGTCTTCTACAAAGAAGGATCGAACGACAGTGGTGGTTCGCCTGTCTGGGCCGGGTTCATTAGAGAGTAATACAAGATCATCAATACGATTGCGAACTTCGTCGTCCTTCGCAAGCTCGACAGCCGTAAGGCCACGCGCATCTCGAAATGAGAGGTCCACTCGTGGATCTTGGTACAACACCCGTACCATGTCCGTTCGGCCGTACTTGCTTGCGACCATGAGCGGCGTAAACAGCCTGTCATTGGTAGCGTTGGCGTCCGAGTCGCAGCGGTACAGTAGCTTTCCAGCGATTAGAGGATCTGTACTGATATGCAACAGGCTATTTCCTTTATTGTCCACATGCTCATCAAGATGCAGTGGTTGTCCATCATCTTGGGCCTGAGTCGCAGCCAAGAGCCCCCTTTCCACCATGTCATGATACTGGTCATGGTCATAAGACCTGCATAGGGCAAATATTGGTGTCTGGCCGTTCTTGTCCTTTAACCTCCAGGGAAGGAGGTGCCCTAGACGGTCAAGAAGTCGAGGTTGATGGAAGAGATAGTGTGCCATACATCGCCCCTTTGAGTCTTGCTTGGCAAGATGTTCTCTCAGGGCTTCTGGGGTGCTGCAATTCTCCAGAATGTAGGACAATATTGTGTCTGTCGTTTTCGCGTGAGCTAACTGGACTGCCGCACTCAACAATGTTGTGCCTTCATTGTTATGATCTTCAAGAACCCAACTCGGAGAATAGTATTCATTGAGGCTAAGCAGATATTGCAATGCCTTATCTTGCTTACTTTCAATGGCCATCATCAGCACGGATTCTCCTTCCGTGCCTTGAGTCATTGTAAGCTTTTCGATGGATGTGTCACCTTCAATGCCAGTGATGTGAGAATCGAAGGTTGTCCGAGATATGAATGAGTGTGCAGATCCGCTTGACATGCTTCGTGTATCCATCGAAACCCTTTTCTTCAACTTTGGCCCGTCAGGGAGCGGTGGCGTCTTGGCTCGCTGGAAAGGAAATATGTGCGCTAGTGGGCCATCTTCGCTCTTCCGTTTACTTCGAGGTCGATGTTGGTGTCTAATTTGTGGATCATAATCACCGTTCATGGTAGTAACTTCAGGTGAGGCCAGATCTGGGAGACTTGCTGCGAATCTTACAGGTCGAAGGTTCTCCCGTACGTCGTCCTCGTCTGAAGAAACATCCATATTCTCATGAAAAGACCTGTCCGGCTCGAGGATGCTCTGCATCGTTGCAAGATCGCCCGACTTGGCCGCTTGCCAGAGAGTTCTGTTCCGGTGACTCGCCCTTCGTAAACCGCCAGAGTCAAGGGATAGATATGATAAAACGGCCTCAAAAGTGCTGAGTGCATATCCCATCTCGCCGCTTTCCACGTCATCGATGAAGATAAAATGGCGCATATACGATAGCCGCGCTTGTAGATGTCTGACCGGAGCCCGAATCACTACAATTAGTAGTAGTGATACTAGTGTATCGGCGTTGATTGTGAGGAGAGGATCATGCTTCTCTGAGATGTGCTCTCCATTCGTTGGGCTTTTCAGATTGGTGTTGCTGGGCATTGGCGTTGCATCTGGCATCGTGATGTGTTTTTGTACCCCCAGCAATATCTCTAGCATTTCCTGTGGACTGCCCGCCACACCCATCTTCTTGAACATGTCAACAGCCTTGGAGATGCGTATAGAGAGCTCCCGTTTCCCTTTCCGGCCATTGCCGATATCGATGCCCACTTGCGAAATGTCAATGTCTACCATTTGCCGTGTTCTTCGCTCCAACTCGATGTCTTCAAGTCGCCGTATCTCGCATATTCGTGGAAATAACGTCCTGTGATGTACTTGCTCGGCAATGTATCGCTCAATCATGCGCTCTACAATTGGCCCTGTTAAATCTGTTGTCGCGCCCAGTAGTGAAAGCTGTTGCTTGTCTACCATCTGGAACAGATCGATGGCGGCTGTGACTGCGGTTTCCAACGAATTGCGCATCTGCACCTCCTCATCGCCAAGCTCTATCTGGGACACGAAGCCATTGGGCCCTGACATGCTGCTGTGCATGGACAAGTGGGCAGTCTCTGCGGACGATACTGATCCACTCCTCCGTCGCGAACTTATCGACCACGAACTTGTTGATGATGGGCGTGAACTCCGTGATGGCGTTAGAGGTAATGGCTTCTCCAGTTCTTTTCCAAATTCCTTGAACAGCCTCTCCAGACCGGGTTGCATCTGGCGTGCGATCATGGGGAAGTGGTTCAGGAGGTCACTGAAGGACTTGACCTCTTTTTTGCGCGGTAACGCTGGATTGGGGGCAGCTGAAGAGCTTGATGCTGAAGCCTGTGTCTCAGACACTTCCTTTGTGGCCTCTATGGTCGCCGGCATAATGGTAGCGAGCTCCCACGTGCCTATGAGCGGCTTCGAGATGTAGTATACGAGCCATGGTTGCGCATCGAAAGTATCGGGGTAGTAGATGGTGTCAGTCAAGAGCTGAGCCTGGTTCAGCGTCTTGAATCCCTTGTTGCTGTATATGAAGGCATCTTTGATAATCACTGTCCGGCCATTCGCGGTCGTGTACTGTTTTGCCTTTCCCCTAGTCTCCCTGAAGCTGCCTGCATCCCTGACATGATTATTGGGGCCAACCCCTCCCGGCACGCGCAGCACATGGCTTGCTAGAAAATCCTCGGAACCGCTGAGATCGGCGTACAAGGTGTTCGTTTCCCTGTCGCGAGACGTGAGGAGGACTTCGGTGGTCGGAACCAGCAGAACCTAGATGAGAGTATATTCAGCGCTTGCGGCAAGAAAGCGAGGCCTGGCTGGATAGCGTACGTGGTGCTGGGCCGGGGAGCACTGGCTGGGGAGCGCACTACGGAAGAAGGCCCGTAAGAAGGGATTCAGCGCGGGAGGCATTCAATCGACATTAAGTATGTTTCGCAGGGTGTTCAGCGTGGGGGGAGCATCAGAGCTCGCTCGCGATGTAGACCGGCGGGCTGCGAGTGGAGGCTGTTGTCCTGTTGGGTACTTGGTGAAGGATGTCTGCCGCCTAATGTGATGCGATCAAGTAGATGCGTGGGCCTGGGACTCGGTCGGCCTCGGAAGTAAGGGGGTGTTGGGTCGCAAAGCGAGGGCAAAGGAGGGCGCTGGCCGGCACAGACGGGCCCAAGGCGGCTTGGGATGGGTATGGATGGTGGGCGGTTGAGATTATGATAAGTCTGGATACGGCTCTGGCTTGTGAAGGTGATGTGCAAGCCCCGTCCCTGACTTGTTGGCCAATCGCAGCCTAGCGGCTCGGGAACGTCGTCATCGCTCCGCCGCTCCATTCGCGCTTCTCCACACTGCGCATGCATATCACCCTGTGAAACATAAAGCCGCGCCGCCAACGACTGCCAGGAATAAATTTATGTGCACTGTACACGCTGCATGTTGTATCTCATTTCGTACCCTTTCTATGCCTCTCCCTTTTTGCACAGCTTCGTGCCATAATCAATCACCTCCCAGTTTTCGGTCCCAGGCGTTGTCTGCGTGTAAAAGACGCCGCTGGGGTCGTACTTTTGGCGAATTCTGAGAAGGCGTGCATAATTGGACCCCCAATACGCTTGCTGCCAGTTTGGTTCGTAGAGATCGCCCTATATCGGCTGTCAGCTCCTTACTCTCGACTGGTAGCAACAAGACGCAAACTTACCTCGTTGACATAGCTGGCACCGTTGGGCGAAGCGTCCCTCAATGCCTTGCCAACGACGTTGGTGTTGAACCTCTCCCGCTCCTTCTTCACCGCCCAACTCTCCTGCCCGGTTGACAAAAGCACGTTCGTGATGACGAAAGAGCTCGCATTACGCCACGCAGGATGGATGGCATTGTCAGTCTTAGGCACCCCGTGACCAGGGTTGACAATGTGTCCCACATTGAACCCAAGTTGCGTAGGCTCTGGCAAGGCAGCGAATATCAGCGCATCGGCAATCTTGTCGGCGTTCTGCGCAATATCTGATTGGGTAAACAGACGCCCACCAACAATGGAGACTGGGCCTGGTGTTTCGTCCTCGAACATATCGATGTAGAGCTCGAAAAATGTTGGGAATGCCTTCGTGTACGCGTCATAAGGAACCTTGGCGGCGTCAAGCTGCTCAAACAGCGGCTTGAGGACGGTTTTGATCTTTGCCTCATCCATATTGGGCCCGACAAACGGGGCAATGTGGAGGCGTCCCGGCCCAGGACCTTGCTCGAAGTACACAAACATACCATGGTCGGCATAGTGGTTCGCCAGGTTATGGAAGATCTTCACTCCCTTGTAGAAGAGTGCGGTGTCGTTAGTGTGAGTTGAATTGATATTGACAATAGTTCCAGCTGTGGGTATCTCTGGGAACGTCTTTACCATGATCGAAGTGACAACAGCAAATGAGCTGGGGCCACCGCCCTTGAGCGCCCAGTAGAGATCGGGGTTCTCTTTGGCATTAGCTGTGACATACTCGCCCTTGGCTGTGATCGCATCGAAAGAGAGGATATTGTCGGCCCCCATGCCGTAGATACCAGACAGTGGGCCGTGGCCGCCACCTTGAATATAGCCTCCAGCCCAGCCAACAGTCTATTTAGAATCAGTCATAAATCCCCTACTGAGTTTTCAAGCACGTACTGGGCATTCTCCGCCGACAATGACGACCTTCGGGTCTTGAGCAAAAGCTTGACGGTACAATTCACGACCCTGGACCCCCGCACCAACAGTAGCCGCACTACCAGCCCAGTCACCAGGCCCATTGTACTTTTTGATGAATTTGACGTCTTTGAAGCTGTGAGTGTTGATTATCAAGGATCCATAACCAGTCGAACGGCCCCTTTGCCCACGTCAGTCTCGGATATTTGCAAGCTTGTAGAGATTCCCTCACATAAAATCATGTCCAGTGTTACGTATGATTAGACGGAGATTACGTTCTCGCGCAAAGTCAACGCCTGCTTTGATATGATCCTTCGTCTTAGCCAGAATAACGTAATGTCCGTAAAAGCCCCGAGTGCAAGGCTCTGAGGGATTTGAAGTTGGCATGCAAGTGTTATTCGTATACAATGGCCAAAGATTTGCAATTGGGTGATCAGTCCTAATCAATTGATCAGCACTTGTTCGATATACGAACTATCAAAACACTTACAGCCATTGCTCACTCGCCCAGTTCGCCTGTGTGTCTGCACACTTTGCTGCGTCGTACACACTAGTCAAGTTGCCGAAAGCCTTGTGGCAAACAGCACCGGGTGGGATTGCGACCTGAAGCATACCCTCGACGGTATTGTTAAGCTTCTCCCAATCCCGATTGGTAGGCCAGCAAGAATTGTCCGAATAGCACTTGCATTGATAGTTGATGCCGTCTACCTTCTTGACCTCGCCAATCCACTTCGCACCCAATACGCCATTGGCAGCCAAAAGCACAGGCGCAAGTAACGAGATGCGACCCATCTTGAAAAGAGAGACTGAAGAACAGAGCTTCCCGCCTTACCAGAGAATTCTCTAGGCTTCTTACCTATCTATATGTCCAGCATTCAAGCATCCCTGCCCTATTTGCATCTCGCTAGTGCACCTAGAATCGGTCAGGACCTCGTAAACAATAAACGACCCTGCACCACGTTACTAGATTCCGGGCAAGCTAATACAACGCCCGAACGGTAAGCCATTGAGAGCGAACGAGCCGCGCTACCAAAGTCCGCTGCGGCCGGGCCGCTGGGGGATTTGACTACATGGCGGATTTGCGGAGTGTTGATTGAGCCGGGTAAATTGTAGGTTGACTAGCAACTCCTGTGCTGGAATTGCCACGGCGAGAAAAACGTGCAGCAGATCTAGTATCGGACGCATCATTCCGGGCTATTGGAAAGGCCGAGACAAAAGTCCGACCGTCTTGGAGGGTTCTAGGGCGTGCCTACTATTGGTAGCTTTGGACCTTCCTTTCGGACGTTTAGTCGCGGATGTAGGAGATAACTGCTGTGTAGTATTTTGACAATTGATGCATAGAACCGGTAAGATTCGAATCAAATGCTCGATGGTTTGCAATCTAGATGGTGGCAAGCGAGAATTACACAATATGCGCGCTTAAAGGCAGATGGTGGACTGGTGAGTATGCTTGAGGTTCCTCTTTCCCGTGGAATGCCGCTGCAATCGACGTAACGGGACATCAAATTACAGGCTTCTCAGGTACCTGTCTCGGCAATTGAGGCTCAGTTATGTACGTCTTGTAGTGACAGCAAGGTGCCTTCCTCCCTGCCTTACTTCGGTGTGCTGGGTAAGTGGTCGTCGGCCCTTCTCGCTAATCCTCGCTATGGACGACCCGTTGTTATGACTCGTTGTCTAGTTAGCACATCTTCCACAAGAAGTCGCCGGTCCAAAGTGCGAAATGACAACATGGAAGTGTGGCGATGTAACTTCAAATACGCAAATAAATCTCATGTAGGGTATCATGTAGGATTAAGGCTCATGATCGGCGGCGAAGTAAGAAAATTATACCAATGCCGGATGCAATAAGTAACATGCTGCAGGATCATTTACGTAGTAACAGGAGATATGAGGTTATTCCTACTCTACTGACGACTACCTCAAAAAGATTCTAGATAGACTAAAAAACTTTTTGGCTAGTACTTCTTAGATGGCCTATTCCCCAGTTACTCGGTTGACTAGAAGCAACACAATAAGCATCCCACCAACACAAGCTTTTACCACGTAGCAATCAGAATTGAAGTAGATCTAACTAAAAACTAAACAGGATTCTCTCAAGTGGAGATATAGTGCATACTCGCTCAATGTACAAGTCATCTATAAATACAATACAAAAAGCATTCATCATCATCGCTAACCAGATTACGGCTTCTCTTCGCCGCTCAAACTCAGTTCGGGATACTTTGGCAAATCCAACTTATCCCCGCTCTCCGGTAACTTGGCAGCAATCCAACCAGCTATTCTGTCAACCCTCAGACAAGATAATACCCATAGCATGGTATTTGTGACCCTGATCCCCAGAGCAGAGCTGGGAAAGAGGCCATGACCTCCTATGAGCCTTTGGTATTTCTTACATGGTGCTTGCATGAGCTCGTGATACGATTTGAGAGCCGCGTCGACGTCGTTCTCGTGCTTTGCCAGCTCACCAGCGAGGATATAGGAGCCGACGAGCGAGAGCGTTGTACCCATGCCTGTGAAGGGGCTAGGGCAGTATCCGGCGTCGCCAAGGAGAACAACACGGCCATTGTATAGCTGTGGCATATGGATCTGGGCGATTTCATGGGCATAGAAGCCTTTTGTTGTTTTCATGCCTTCTAGAAATCTCTTGCACTGCCATCCTGCGTCATGGAAGATCTCAGCCCAAGCCTCCTTTTGCTGCTCGATGGTCTGCTTGTGTACGCTTCTCATGTGTTCGTGGCGTGCGTCGTCTTTCATGATGAAGAAATAAACTTGTGTTGTCGAACGGTTGCCGGTGCGTGTCATGACCATTCGACTACCAGGAGCGAAGAATATTCGGGCGTCACTGTCATCCGATTCGACGCGTGGTATTTCAAAATATGCCGCGTGCACACCGCCACCAATAGGCTTGAAACAGTTTGTTTTGGTATCGTCTCCAAAGATCATGCGTCTGGTACGTGAGCCCTGGCCATCTGCTGCAACGACGAGGTCAAAGTGCGACTTTGCGTTGCTGGAAAAAGTAACAGTCGCACCCGTGTCGGTTTGGTCAATGTGTGTGACAGTTGTGTTGAACTTGTATGTCAAGCTGCCCTCCTCCCCCTTTTCTCTTACTCTCTGCTTCTCTGCGATGCTTTCCTCGTAAAATACCTTGACCATGTCTCCACGCATGATCTCATACTCATTCGTTAGAGCTAGCCCTTGTTTCGTTGCACCGTTGACACCGAACTGCATTACGGACTTTCCATTTGTATCAACGAGCTGCAGGCCAGTTTCTTCAACGCATGCTGCCTTGAGTGCCTTCAGGATACCCATCCCTCTTGCAACATGGACGCCATTGTCTTTAAGGTCCAGTTGCTGACCTCCAGTGCGGAGTGAAGAGAATCTTTCAATGACCGTGATATTATGTGTGTGGTTGGCCTTTTGGAGGAGGAGAGCAAGAGCTGGACCAGCACATCCAGCTCCTATGATAAGAATGTTTAGAGATCTTGCACTCTTGTTGCATACTGATAGACTGCTCATTGTAGAAAATAACTGATGTGAAGTATGGCTCGAAGACAGAGAAGATTCGGATGTAAAGTTGCTAGGCTATCACTGCATTACCTGAATGCACCAAGCTGAGAACTTGTTTTATAGCATTTCCCTGTTGCCCAAAGCCGATAGTCAACGGTAGCTCCGACTCTTCGTCCGCTCGACTAGTCGGCAATAGCTGTACCGACCGCGTCGTCCGCCCCGACCATTACATTTGTGTGGCTTTTGTGGTGCCACCTAGTAATCAGGTAGCCTGAAGTATCCAATGAGGTTGTCGTGTATGCAGTTGCCTGAAGGGCTGAGAACACCCGAGCTTTATCCAAACAGACCATGTGTGGAAATGGCACATCATATGATAGTGATGCATCGTCATGCAATACGTAAGTAAGTGCCTGCATTTTTAGAAAACACGCAAAGCTTGATGAAGCTTAAGCCTTTTGTGACGTATGATTCTAGAGGAGAGTACGAAGATAGGTGATGATGTTAACCGAAGTGCCAAGCCCTCTGTCAGAAGCTCGTCGCTTCGCGGCACTGTCGTCTTTGTTCTTCATCTTTCGCGCGCAACATCAGCCAGTCACCAAGCGTCCCAATGACTTTCCTAGGCACCATTCTTAACGCAGTCGGCACGTTGTTTTTGACACATGCGTACGTCTCCCATGCACGCCTCGCATAGCACTGCCTAACATCATGATAGCGTCTACTCCAGCTACGAACACACAACCGCATCCGCATCGACCCCACTCCCTACTGACATCACCCTTGAGCTTCTCTTCTCCATATTCGTACTCTCTACTGGCATCGTCATATCTTCACAACCACTGCGCCCAATAGAATCTGCAAAATGGGCTGGCCAGATATGTCGTGAGGGACAGAAGCCAGAGGGAGAGTATACAAGGGAAGGCGAGGCGATACTGAGTGAGGGGGACCCATACGCCTTCTTGGGACTGGATGGCGGCTTTGGAAACAGCCAGGGAAGTAGCAAGGGAGAGGGTAGGAGGGGGTTCTGGGACGTCAAGTCTAAGAGAAATGAGTATGAGGATTGGGTCAGGAGTGGGAGCTAGCAGTAAAGAGAGCAGCTGACGGATGAGTGTGTGGGCAGACAACCACCTCAAGGCACCGAAAAATTTGGGGTCAGCGACGTTCCCTCGAAAAGAAGGACCTGTCTACCAGAGATAGTGTCAAGAGGTCAAGGAGAGAGATATCATAATTCATTTTGGTTTTGGAGGAAGTACCTCCCACCCACATTCGCCGAAATCCCAGACGCCTCGCTAGATCGAACAGTATCCAAATCTCTTCGCAATTTTGACGCCGTCAACTTTCCAAATTATCATGCTCACGCATCCCCAGTTAATTCCTTACCACCACCACACGCATGTACCTTACACGCCCAGCACTCCTTCCCCTCCATCGCCTTCCCCACAGCCTCTACATCCGCGCTCTTCCGCCTCGGTCCCTCCTCCCCACCACGAACATCAATACCGCTAACCCACCAAATACTCGCCGCCACAATATCCATGACAACCTTGACCTCAGTCTCATCGCGCGGCGCATACACCAACACAAACTCTTTTGGCACAAACCGCCGGCACCACCCTCCCCTCGCCAGCGGATGGCGCTCCCCCCACGCCTTCTCCAGCAGGACCTTCGCATCAGAGGGATGTAGTGTAAGATGCAACGACCCATCCGAAGGATGCACATGACATATTTCGCCCCCGCACGTGCGCGTAATTGGAATGCTCGTAAACAGCCCCGAGCTATTCTTCTCAAAGCACGACGTCCGCTCCACCAGGCGATTGTTTGGGTCCTCAGCCAGGGCGTGGAGACTCGCGACTAGCGATTTGTAAATAGGGAGACTACTCTTGTGGGTTTGTTGGCGCTGGGGAGCGATGCCTTGGACGAGAGGGCGGCCGCCTTTGCGTGGGGGGAGGGCCGCGTCGTCAAAGTACCCCTTTTGGGGGCGGAAGTGGGGAGGGATGGAGATTGGGCGTAGGGGGTCGCGGAGACAGACGAGAGAGAGCAGTTTGATTTTTAGGTAGCCTAGTGGTGTTGAAGGCGTGCCGCCTGGGCCGAGACTTAGGAAGGCCTTGTAGTCATGGTGGATGTATAATGCGAAGAGCGGTGGGAGGAGCAGTGTGAGAGCTGTGGTGAGGAAGTGGATGTAGGTTTCGGTAATCATGCTTTACGAAGCAGAATAGTGCTCTTGAGCTCACGGCGTCGACCAGTGTTGGAGCCGAGGATGCATGCGTGGGGCGTCAATTGGTTATAGAAGCAAAGCCGGTGATCCAATTTATCAACTCCAGAGCCTTCTTGTACGATTGCTATACTCGAATTATTCAATGCTAACGAGCACGCTCCGCGGAATCCGAGTCAATTGGCGATGTAGTGACAGACACTACAGGTAGTTACAAGACCACCTTACTTGTAATACCTGATACTAGTGACGCGTCCAGTCTCGCACATGCTGAACCTTATATACTCGGATCCATTCTCCTCAGCTCACTCTGCGAGCACCGTCAAAGGAGATAGTAGTCTGGCTAGGCACTTCCTGTACCACGTGCTAGTTCCGCTTCGAGTTAGCTCCTGTCTGTAAGCCCTTTGATTCGTCCACATGGTCCTGTGACACGGATTTGCCCATGGCTTTCTCCACATGGCTAACTCTCTAGGCTTCGCCACGATGCGTTTATTCGTTTAAATCGGCACACTGCACCAATCGGGGACCTGGGATTGTTGCCGCCGTAAAGCAGAGTCCGACTCAACATGAACGCCAGTACTTATGTGGGGTTGGGGATGGATGTGTTGGTACAACGACTATCGTGACTCAAAGGTGCGTAGATGCATTAGTTGCTGGGCTCATTTATCCCAACAGGACGAGCTTTGTGCTTTCCAAAAATCTCGAGTTTTGGAGCAGCAATACAACTTCGGACGGGAGCATCAGGTGGTGCACAGCTGACACGACGATATCAAAGATTGGTCTAGGACCGCGGAAGTCACGTCTCGTGATGATGCGGAGCGATCGACCAAAGGTAAATCTGCATGCTACAAAGGGTAATTTCCCAACGTGCAGCATGCAGAGTCCAGGTGCTGCGTGCCAACGACAGTGGTGTCGTGGCGCTCTGTGAGCACAGCTCCGATTAGGCCGGGCTCGGAGGACTCTTTAGTTCTGTGGTACGGGTGGCCGCCGGATTCCTCGTGGAATTGCCAGCTTCCATTGTGATAGCGCTAACTAGATATCCTCCAACGAAAACTCGTTCAATCTTCCGGGAGGAAGAAATCATGATCATTCAGAGAAACCGCCGTACGTGAAGTAGTGCGGCAACACAACGTGAAGCTGCTAAGGGTTGACGTATAATTGAATAAGCTGCTGCAGGTGGGTATGTACCTCGCAAAGTATACTTTCTAATCCTATAGTTTCCTACTTCTAACCAACCCCTTCTTGATACCAGTCAACTCGCCCCCGTAATTTGCGCCACCTGCTTGTTTCTTAGCACTATCGAAGACTGGCATCATACTCTTCAGTTTCTTCTGTTTCTCCTTGTACTTCTCCTTCTTCTTGACTCGTGGATTTCTCACGCTCTTTTTCCTATGTGGTGTAAGGCCCTTGTTCTTTGCAATCTGGTAACTGATCATGCGGCGTCCGTCATCACCAATGACCTCCTCTTCGATTACTGTAGCGTTTTGTTTCGCTGCCTCAGCATACGCCGCTGCTCGCTCAGACTTGATTTGCTTTTTGGAGTTTGATCGAGCGGCTATCATGTCGTAGTAACCTTCTTCGTCTTCATAGTCTTCGTTGCGAGGCGGTGGGCTCTCGTCCCCTGAATTATCACCACCTTCTCCGAGGGTGACGCCTGGAGCAGTGTCCTTGTGCTGGCCACGCTTTTCAGCCTCGGCTTGCAGACGGGCTTGTCGGTCCTTGAGACGCTCGCGATGTGGTATATCGGCATCACCACCATGATCTTTGCCAGCTGCATCACGCTTGTTCGCCTTTTGTGTAATTTGAGAAGTGTAGAAGCGCAATGATTTCTTCTTCTTCGCCTTCTCGGCAAGTTCGTGGGCCGTGAGCGATGTCTCTTCACCAAAGTCTGAATCTTCGGCGTTGAGTAAGTTAAGCTTCTGTTCTGCTGTTCTCTTCTTCTTGATAGCTTTCTTAAGCGCTGATTTATCGGTAAGCGTTGAAAGCGAGACCAGCTCCTGCTCCGTCTTTGCTAGCTTAGCCGCGCGGCGAGCATCTGCCTCTGCCTGAGCAATCTCTGCTGCGCGCTGCGCCTTGCTCTTCTTTTGTTTCTTGGGTTGCGAGTTGGCCACCGCTTCGATCTCATTTGAGAGAGGACTATCCTCTTCAACTGCCGATAAGTCATCGTTACTCATTTCAACTAGAGGATCAGCTACAGGCAAAGTCTCAATCTTTGCCCACATTCTTTGGCATGTGAGGAGGCTCTCCATGACTGGATGATCGTGGAGCTCGGTTGGGTCTAACGCAATGACTGGTGCGCCGTCTTCCTTTGCAGTTGATCCCAGCACTGCAAAATACATAGCCATAGCCGCTAGGTACGCTGCACAGGCACGATACTTTGTCACGGCTATGGGCGTAGACGGAATTTCCGTATTTGAATTTTGTGATTTGGCGCTTCGTGACCTGATCAATCGTTCCGCAGCATTAGCAGCAGCAGCGAGTTCATCGTGTACTGGCTGGAGTCGTAAATATTCTCTTGATATGTGCTCGAATTCTGGGTATCGGGTTTTCATAATCTTCAGTCGCTCTTCTTCTGACATGCTGTTTGTGATTTGCAGCTGTGGTAACACTTCAGTGACCACAGCGCCAGACTCTGCATCCTTTTCGCCGTCTTGTCCTAGCCACTCATCCTCATCAAAACCAAAATCTGCCTCCGTCATGGCCTGTAGCTGCTTCTTTTGGATGCGCAGTGCTTCTGCTTCTTCATCCAGAGCATCTTGCTCTGTTTCTATAGCATCGGCATTGTAGTAGTCTTTCTTGGACGCACCCCAACCGCCCAAGTCTTGGTCGTCCTCATCAGGGTGCACTTGTTGTTCGCTCTCATCAACTTCATCGGATTCGACGTCTTGTTCTTCGTCATCTTCGTCATCTTCGCCGTCGTCATCATCATCGTTGTAGCCGAGAACCTCTTCGTCGGATGGCTGTAGGAACTTGTCTGTAATAGAGCAAGTTAGCCTCCATATATAACTGGCAGTTGAGATTGTGTATACCTTGTTCTTGCCACTTCCTCAACTTCTTCGCTGCAGGCCCCTCATCCAGCAGAACCTTATCACGGTTGATGTGAAATTCGTCTTCTGAGTCTGCAACGTCCTCCCATGTCTTTGTTGCGAATTTTGAGTCCTCGTCTTTGGGTGCCTTGGGTTCGCCGTATGCTCGACCACCTGCTTTCCGCTTTTTACCCATCTTCCCAATTATTTCACTTATGCGCGTGCATAGGTGGTATTGGGATGTGATGACGCCTTGAACTTTTTTTTGCCCGAGTCTTGGCGGATATATTCACGCTAATGGGACGACTAGCCGCATTAGTGCATGTCCGAGCCATATCTCCGTCCACCATAGAGGCTCAGACAGCAGGAACATGCCACTCACGTATACGAAGACATGTAGGGTATAGATCAAGGACCAGACTCTAAATAGACATAGACCCTAATCCTTCGAAAGCCCAAGTACCCTCGTCGTCCAACGCCCAACACCTTGCTCACAATTCGGAATAGTGCGAAGGAGTGAGTGTCGGCAGCCCGCAGTTCCCCTCAAGACTTACCGCGCTGCCACACGAGTCTTGAAGGCTTAAAGCTCGACTTCATGGCTCAATTTCTCACAGTAGCGACAATCATCCTTGTAGTATTTGTCGGATATATAAGTGCAGACATCATGGGCTTTGCATTCTGGAAGAGCAACAAATTTGTTGTGGAGGGGAAGGTTGCTAACATTGCTCCATCTCCACTGGCACGATTGCTGAACATAATACAGACAATCCTTCTTACCGGCTCCTCTCAGGGCATGGGTAAGGCACTCGCAGGCCTTCTCTCTGCCCGCGGCGCAAACCTCATACTCGTTGCACGAACGGTCAAGAACCTCGAAACTGCCGTCGAGCACGCACGCTCCAATGCTAAGAATCCTTCGGCTCAACGCTTCACCTATATTGCAGCTGATGTTAGTTCTGAGGCCGAGAACGAACGTATCGTCGCTGAGTCCATTGCCTGGAATAATGGTCGAATGCCTGAGATCGTATGGGCTATAGCCGGATTCTCTGTACCTGGCCTGTTTGTAGAGACCAGTACAGAAACGCTGAGGAACCAGATGGACCTGAATTACTTCTCTGCTGTATACCTTGCACACAAAACCTTACAGGCGTGGTGGTATCCTTCCGTGCCTTACACCACAACCACGTCTGAGCCTGCGCGCAAACTCATCTTCACCTCCTCAGCCACAGCTTTCCTCGGTATCGCAGGCTACTCGCCATATGGTCCGTGCAAATCAGCCGTACGATCGCTCGCCGACACCCTGAACTCCGAGGTTCAGATATACAACGCTGCACGCCGCTCAAAGTCGCATACTGATGGTGTCTTGCCTGCCCCTTTCGATGTCAATATACACATCATATGCCCTGGTACTATTCTCTCCCCCGGTTTTGAAAATGAGGAAAAGACCAAGCATCCGGTCACACGTCAGCTAGAAAGTTCTGACCCCAAGCAAACGGAACTAGAAGCAGCAACAGTGGCGTTGAAGGGACTGGAAGGAGGCAATTTCATGACAACTACGACCTGGATTGCAGGTCTGATGAGGTGGGGTGCGATGGGAAATACTCAACGTAACAGTATCATAATAGACACCCTTGGGGCCTGGCTCACGTCCATTGTCTGGTTGATAATGATCCCTGATCTAAATGGTAAGATCTGGACATGGGGTAAGAAGAACGGAATGCCAGCACTCAGGAAGAACGCGCACTAGACGAGTGGACGGATGATGTCTTATGGACCTGTGATCAGTCTCTAGCAGTAGCTATCGCTTTGTCGTCCAGACGTTCAGAACCGTATATTAAGGCTAGTAATTGCATAGAAATTTTGAATACCCAAATTTATGAATACTCAAACTAAAATAGTGGTCTAAATAATCTATGCTAATATTGTGCTTGACATGAACTTCTAGAGGCCAGCCCCCAACGCAGCGCTTCTAGACACCTACGATATACGAGAAGCTTAAACCTGTATGACCATTGACTGGATGAGAGTAGATTATCTGTGGAAACTTCGAACCACCTTCAAAAAAATAAGAAATCGCGAGGCAAAAGGCCGTGCTACGAATTTTGCGCTTGTTGCCTGACAACAGGTTACATACGTTCCGATAAATATATCATTCATTTCTATTTATGCAATAATGGTTCCTACATCTCCATCAGTATCTTGTTCAAAATAGTATGCTTATTCGTACATTATATGCAGCAATCTGTTACTATCCTAGACGCACAAGCTTGTATGTAGTTTTACCTCCCTTGACTTTAGAACCATGATGAAACGAGTAATTTACAGTTTTCAGAATGCTTCTTCTTCACGTCAGTACAGCTGTGTACTCTATTGACACCGTACACATCCCTTAATACAAAGGATGGAAAGCTAAAGTCTATCAGATACGCCTCTTTTGATGCATTCGACGCCAAATTAACGCAAGCTGTATTCACTACCTCGATATTCATCAAAAGTCTACCCAAAATCTATTGTGACCCACATCTACTTGTCAACTCCTAAAGCGCAGCATTACCGCGACCTTATGGACTTGCGATCAAACTACTCGCATTCCAATTGAGTTTATAAAAGTATTGCCACCCCTTGAATCACTACCCTTGGACAACCTTTGTGTAAAGTAGAAAGAGTCATAAGCACTAGGAGAATAACTAGTTGACCTCCTAGCCGGCACCAAAATCCGCACAAAAGAGCTTACAATTGGAAGTTCCATGTCTGAAGGTTTCGCCTCTTGTATGGACCACATAATCGATTTTCCTTTGTTACTAACCTCAGCCTGTACGGGTTTAGTCTATCATTTCTGTTTGATCATGTAGCAAATATCAAGACTCTCTGTCGTTTGACACACTTTTAATGCGGAACTATCGACAGCATTAGCACTAAAATGGTAAGTCTACAGAGCCGTAGCATATTTAGCAACTTTCTCAAAAGAAACCAATGCCTCGGACATATCAAGCTTAGTATTGGGGAGTTGGGGAAACTTCTGATACACTCGTTCAGCCTTATGAGTACCGGGGATACACTCGCAACATCGCAACCGTTAGTGCCTCAGCATAGTCGCCTTCACAGCCTATTGCTGCATAGTCACTTAGGCACAGACTATGGTGATGAGACACGGGTGTTCCGCGGTTCTGTGGCCTTGGATTCTTTTAAAACTATATGCTATAACTTTCCTCGCCTGTAACAGCTCAGTTTGAAATCCAAGGAAGAGGCTTTGTTTGGAGATCCTATACCACTGACATGGGAACAGCGCCTGCTCAAGTATTTTGTGAGCTAAATCAGTTCTAAAGCCTTAATTCACGTCCGTCAGCTGACTGGAGAGTGTTAGGAGCCACTCTCGATGCCCAATGATCTTCGACCCTACCAAGAAGCTTATCGACCAGTTAGCAGATGGGAAAACCCTCCATTTGAGTATCAAATTGAACCTAAAATTCGGGGATTTGTTACAGCCTTGTTTCAGTAGGCTCATGTCCATTGCCCACAGTTGAAAATCATCATATAGGGATCTCACAATAGACTTTCTTCTCTAAACCCGGAAGAGGATACCAACCAAGGTACTTTAGAATATTTCCCTCAGCCCCTCAGCTGTTCTTCAGAAAAAAAAAAGATAGATTGAATGATGCAAGCCAAGTATGCGTTTCAATTACAACCAGAGGTCCACTGCTCGATGAGTTTCCTAAGCTAGACTCACTTAGATGGGATGTTGAGTTTAACGACGTAGAACGAGAGGTTGTCCGATGGTGATTATGGTAGGGAGATTGGGAACATGTATCTCGATTTAGGAAATTTTCTAATACTAATAATTAGGAAATATCTGGCTGTAGTCTCTACTTGGTTGCAGTTTGGCACCCACCGTCATAGAGCGGCTAGCTGCGGGTGACGTCACCCCCCGCGCGTCAGTAAGGTAACGCTGCGGCCTGACCACTTCAGCCAACATCCAAGAAACATACTCACAGCTCCAGACAAGGGTGCATAAATTGTATAAAGCCTCCTCCATCCCTTCAACCCCATTAAGTTACAACCACGATCTCCGCGATACGAAAATCAATACATCTACGTCTTCTCACTTCAAGAGCCCTTAGCACACAGACTCTTAAGATGCCTCTTGTAGTTCCTGGTATCCAGTCCAAGGACGGAAACTCGAGCGACGACTGGTTGACCAAGCTTGCTGGCAAGAAGCTTGGTGACCAGCATGATGAGATTGTATGTTCACCTCAACGACCTCCCCACTTCCCACCGTGTTCTAGAAACCACTTAGCCCGTGCAAGCAACCTTACATCAGAGGCAAAAGGAAGCACACTTGCTGACGTTATATTTTATTTTTGACAGACTTTCGCAAAGTCCGACCTCCCCAAGGAGCACCGCGTCCTCAAGCCTGATAGTATGAAGTCCATGGATCACAAGCCAGAACGGCTCAACATACATGTTGATGATGATGGCACAGTAAACAAGGTCACCCATGGCTAGATGAGTCGAAATATGTTGGAAGTGCATATGAGGTAGCCAAGGCATATTTCGTAGATCTTGCAACGCACAATTTGGGCAAACATATACATTATAATGGATGAATTCGCAGCACTTTATCTTAATCTGGCGACTATGTATACTCAAACAAGTAAGCCTCTTGACTCAACTAGCTAGGATATATCAATGGTGCGTCGGGTCTACAATACTGAACCGAACCAAGTTATGCAGCGTGTTGTACATTCACAAAGCAAGTCCGGCTGCCTTCTAAGGTAAATGAGTGAACCCCTTGGCGTTGTAACTTCGCCACGAGAGTAATCCTCACTGTTGATCATATGTCTCTTAAGCTGGAAGTTCCATAGCATAGTAGAAGTAGCGATCAATAGGCCTGCCTCTGAAGCCTCAATCCGTTCCTGAAAAGATCTAACCGCTAACAAACAGTCAAAGACAACACTGGCGAAATGAGCACCGGGCAATTGACGCCTTTGCGAGTAGCCGTGCTACCAATTCAACTGATAAGAACTCGATCTTACTCAATACGGCCATTAGCAAGAACTGTAGCGTATACGTCATTTTACAGCGATGTAAAGGATTTATTTTGAAATTAGGTGGAATAGCAAGAGTAAGAATTTGTAATGGCATCTAGCTATAACCTCTCCTCCGCAAACTAGACATGGTTTGCTGCAAGACTAACTATTGGGGTAGGCTGTCAGATATATGGGCATCAGTTAACAGTATGATCGCTTCAGATAAAACAATTTCATGCAGTTTCCAAAACTTTGAAGTAATAGAGAGCAAATCAGATTAGATGTTGGTGTTTTGGGGGGCCCTGGAAGCCAATCTTTCTGGCCGATATGGTTAAAACCTTGCATAAGCAGAAAGCCTGGCGAAGCGTCTTAGATGGTTTAGCCGCTTCGGGCCAGAATAAAGTGACGGGTCTAGCATAATACAACTTATAGTTTTAGAACACAGAGGTCGAGCTACTCTAGTAAAAGTTGGGGTACCATAATTAGACCAGATAGCCAATTCACGTAGTTCCCAAGTCTTCACCTCCCGTCCTATACTTACAACAATCGGGCTGTTAGTAAAGTATCTGGAATATTGAATGTTAATATATAATGTGCTATGATACCAAAAGGTGAGAATGGTCAAAAGCTGGTTGATGCACAATTTACAAAGTATACCTTACTTTAGTCTACACTAGCCGCTCAAAGAGATACACTACATTATCGACACCGGTTATATATCTACCGGTATCTGCCCTGATCATTCAAAGTCTCTACTCGGAAAATCTGTGTCGGTATTATTCAGAGAGCGGGATATTGTTTCCAGCCACGAATACCATTGCCTGTCAAATGGTGAAAGGTAGGTAGGTAAGGAGTTCGAGAAACTGGTGGACAACTATAGGTAGGCGGGGGGGGGGGGTTTTTTGGAGACGCTGGTCGAGTATCTTCTTTGTCTCTGTTTTGTGCTGCTCATTTAGCTGTGGAAGATTACTCCTAGTTGGCTTGACTGTAGACTTTCAGGTCCGGGTAGTGAAGAAGATAGAGTCTTTGCGGTTGTGCGGGAGGTAGTCAGTCAGCTGGTCTCTGCCGTTTCCTTTTTCAATCGAGTCGAAAAGGATACTATCGCTGTCGGCGTTGTCAACGATTATAGGCCACTATCCTATGTCAGGGTATTGCATAAAGTGTCGACTACTAGCAAAGGCTTCTCTTAGTCAACCGGAAGACCGGAAATCCGACCGCTTGAGATGCAATAGCTTCGTAGTGACCAAAACCTTCTTCTTGCATCTTTCCAACTTGTTTTTCGTATCAACCCGGTAGAGCCTACGGTGCGACGGTTTGACGATATTGGTGTTGAACATGGAGACTCCGTGGTATCATATTTAAAATCACACTTTCCTAAAGCCCACGATCTTAGCATGACCTCACAGCCTCCCCACTCTGAGAGCATGAAAGATCCTCAGATGCGGTCGTAGTTGCATTACCTAAAGAGCGTATATCAACTACACGACCTCCTTGGATCACGCCGGCTCCTGTTATCAGTTGGCGAAGGGCTTGTGATTTTTATCTTTTATATCCAGCTCAGTACAGAATAATTCACACATTTCTATCACAGAAGTACTCCACGAGTCGTTCAAGATTCTGCCGGACGGTGATCAAAACAGGGTAGAGTGTACAGTAATTAGTTAGATTCCTGTACTCGGTTTGTTGAATCAGCAGGATCTAACATGGTCAGTCTGCTCACGTTATCCTCCCATGTCTGGCCATAGAATTTGCGATCACATTAGACCCCAATACGCCTCTTTTTCAAAAGAAGCAACACCACCAATACTCATTAAAACCCATCACTCCAGTACCATATCAAATCTCCGCAAAGTTAATATCCTATTTTACATCAACCATCAATCTCGCTACCGCAATAGTCATGTCATACAAATGTCCCACCATGACAAGCCCCAATAAACGACCATACCAAGACAAGAATAAATACTCCACAACATACCGCCCTCCCCCAAACGGCACATATCCCCAGCCCCCCCCAAAGCACCCCACACAGTCACATTAACCCCTTCCCACCGATTCCAGCCCAGCCCAGCCGTGCAACCATCGTATTCGGCATCTTCGGGACTGTCAACCCACACAAACAGCCTAGCCATGGCGATTCCCCCCGATCCACCACATATGCCGTGCAGCAAACAGGAAATTTCGCCCTCACCACAAATGTTTCCAGTAGGCGCACACACGGACCGCATGTTCGCGTCACGCGGTACGACGCTCGGCGGGGCTTCCGAGTCGGCTCGCTTGGGGCGAGCTAGAAGATGGGAAGAGGGCACGGCAGGGTCCGAGGGGATGGTAATTCTCCGACCGTTTGCGTACAGGGTGTTGGTGTTGCGGTGACTTGGGTGTGGGTGGGGAGGACGTGGTACGTGTTTCGGAATCGGCGAGGTGATGGGGGAGGAGTAGTGATGGGTGCGGGTGGGTATACAGCTGGTTGCTGATAGTTGTTTGGGTTCTGGGGGGATGCGGGTGGCACTGGAGTAGCGGTGAGGTTGGACGTAGATGGTTGTTAGGGTGTTTTATGGGGACGGGAGTTATTGGCTTTGAGACGGAACAGCTCATCAGTGAGGGGATTGTTTGATTAGCCGTCCCTGGGCTTGGGACTGTGGTGTAAGGAGTGGCTATGCTACACTACGGTTAGAGAGACGACGTTATGACCCTACGGCCTTCACCGTACGAACAGATCCACGATGCCTTTGGGTGGATGAACGCGCTTCGATCATGGCGTGTTCTCTCAACCTTGGATGTTTCACATCGCGCAAGAGAACTGTTCGTGACTTGCATAGACAAAGATGATTGAACTAGAATTGCTTGCATTTCTTCTCAGGATCGATCTTGCTTTGATCGGTACCACAGCCGTCAATCTCTTGTGCTAATGATACACCAGCCTGATAGCTCCATCAGAAATTTCGTTGGCACCTTTTGAAGAATATAAATTAGGGTTCCGCTATTAGCCAAGAAGACGCAGGACACGACGAAAGTCGGACCGGGTATATGTCATATGCCTGCACCAAAAGCCGTCTTCACCACCAGCTCCGCACGCTAGATGCAGAGAAAAGCACAAACAAGAATAACTAAAGTGATATAGAGAGCAGATTTACAGTCGCGGTGCTTGTGGGGTAACAAAATTGGGAGGGCCAGTATGAAAAGGGTGAGGGGGCTAAGAACGCAGTCTAGAGAGAAAATGAGACCAGCATCGACGGGCAAGGTCTCCGTTTTGGGAAGAATCAACATCCTCAGGAAGGCTCGGCCTGGGGTTACTCAGCATCGAGTGTAGAGCATTTGCTGTGAATCAATGTGTCCGCTCTCAAGCCAGTATTCTTAGAAAGAGGCAAGCGGGATGTGATCCGTCACCAATCGTGACCATTTCCGAACTGCTAAGCCCAGTGCGCAGGGTTTCCTATTCATCTTATTCTCCGGATCAGGGCGATCTTGCTACCGCCCAGGACAGCATTGCCATGTCACAGATGCGAGCGAGAACTTGCTGCGAGCCCTGTCGGCTCTCATGACTGATAAAAGACATAGCAACAACGAGTTTATTCAAGTCGCTGTCATCAGCCTGATTGACAACTGGCGGTAATGCGTTGGGGAATCCTGCTATCCGACTGCCACAGTGGCGTGCAATCGCAATAGAATAGATAGCGTCGCGGACCTCCTGGACCTGCAATACGCTACGCATGATGCCGAGTGCGTAGTCGGCGGCACCTTGAGGCGCATTTTCAGCGCCAGAGTACTGAACGAAATCGCCGAGATGCAGCCAAAAGTCTATTTCGGACTTCTTGGCGTCTGGAAGATCAGTAGGGTACGATAACTGGCGTAGAGGATTTGGTGACAGATTCTGATTCGTAAGAAGACATTCTAGGACGTCAAATCGTGCTCGTGCTTCTCTTAAAGTCAAATCGTCGTTGTCAGCGGGGTGCGCAGATGGATGCATGCCGTTGGTAGAGGGTAATGGGTGTTTGCAAGTTCCTAACAAGTGCCAGATGAGACGGGCCTCTTGGCTAAAGACACCCGCCATGTCACCCGTGTGCGATTTCGTTCTCATACATTCGGTAAAATAGGCAGCTTCCTCATGCAACACACGGTCGGAGAAAATCCGGTTCAGCGCATTGTCGTTTGTGGTGAACCAGGTTGTCTGTAACATAACATCGAGTCCTTGGCAGTAGTCGTTGGCGAATATCTTTGTAAAATCTTCGTTTACTTCACGGGGTATGGGTGCGAGCCTAGCAGGGACCTCTGGTGGGCTATGGTTACAGATACCGAATATGTCGGCCATGGTCAATGCTTTCCCTAGTTGACGATTAGCGAATGTGACAAGGCAAACATTATTGGCAAGATTAGGCAGAGAGTCCCAAACACTTTGGTTAGACAATGACGAGATATCCGGCTACAACAAACCGTGGCTTACTCAAGAGATGGGGTCAATATGACGCCGATGTCTCCGAGAGGAACCAGCATGTTCAAGTGAAGCGTTGGCACTATCCATTCAATGGCCATCCAAAGTGTTTGGTGCCCTCCTCTGTCAGGCAACAATGATCGGTACTAACCTCTGACTGGCTCAAGTGCTGGTGTGTATGAGTTTGCGCCTGGCGGTCCTCTTGTCGCAGGGTCCATGTTATGCAGACCGTTATAGGACGATTGTCCAGAGTGCATTCCTTGTCCAGGCGGAGCAGCTAGAGCAGGGTCAATGGCATTGAAGTTTTCCGGCGCATGGGCTCCGCTGGTCGCGGATGCGGCAGGAGCGTATCCTGAGGACGAGGCCGGAGCGTACCCTTGGGGCACAGGGCTCTGGCTGTATGTGGAAGAAGCAGGCGGCGCGGAGGCAGGTGACGGGGCAGTTGAATGCGGTACTGGGGCAGAATTGGGAGCGGGTTGTATCTGTGCTGGGCCGGGTTGCTGTTTAAAAATGGGGTCGTAGCCTAGACATTCGCGTTTGCTCTTTTGGCAATTTCTGCACATGGGATGGGCTTCGTCGCACTGGAGAGGGGCGTGTTAGCGCATGTGTAAGGTCAACATGTGATGTTGCTATAAAGATTGGCAGGTCTTGGGTCGCTCGCTTCAATGGTGGCTCGGTTATTTCTGGCCACGGGAGCGCAACGCGTCGCGTCGACCAATCAACCGATGAAGCTGGACAAGGTGCACAGCACGGGTTTACAGAGTTGAAACCAGAGATGGACGATGCGCTCACCTTTATTCTCCGCTTGCGACACGTCAAGCACCCGGTCTTGGTGCGGCGTTTGATCTCCTTCTTGTGGCGACCACCGGACAAGACTCGCTGGTCGCCGTGCTGGGGCGGCAATTGGTATCGCATCGCACTGTTGAACTGAGCAGGGCCCATGTTGGTCATCATGGGCTGGCCAGGCTGGGGGTGCTGATGCGGATGCGCCTGGTGAGGATAGTACTGCGGCATGCCGTGCGGCGGAGGTGGTAGCGAAGAGGCCATGGACTGCTGGGGCTGCTGAGGTTGCGGCGGTGGCGGTTGCTGTCCGTCTTGCAGGCGTATTGGCGGCAGGTTGAGCGGCGGCAGCGACATGTTGGTGCCCTGTGGGGATGCTCGGTAGGGTTCATTGCTCTGCTGGCCTTGGGGTGGCGGATAGGTGTAGGTGGGCTGCATGGAAGGCGAGGGATAAGAGTGTGGTGAAGGATAGGCAGCTGGCTGCTGCTGTCTAGTTGACTGCTGGACGTTCGGATCCGCCATGCTGGATTGCGAAAAGTGGGATGGGGCGGGCGAATATGGCGCAGAATGGATCTGGGTGGTAAATTCGTGTGACATGGGCCAACACTATGAGGCCGCCCAGGCGCAGCGCAGGCTGGCAGGAAGAATTGGGAATTGACGACGACGGGCTCGGGTAGGCGACGGTAGTATGTAGGTATCTCGCTAGAAGAAGCAGCGATGGAGAGGGACGGGGTAGGGATGCACAGTTGGCGAGCGGCCGAGGCGTGTTGGCGGAGCTAGCGGCAGGGGATGTGCTCCGTGTGCTGCACGGCTGCAAGTCAGTGCTAGGAATGTAGGTGGTTACCAGGAGGTACTAGGCTGAGGCGGGCAGGAAGAGAATGGCGTGAATAGCGTGAACGGCGTGAACGGTGTGAATGGCAACAAGCAATAAGAATAAGGACCGAAGCAGACACAGAGGAGGTGCAGACCCTGAGCGCCGTGCAGCGCCGTGCCTCTCGAAAAACACGTCAAGAATGCGGGCCAGACATGGACATGGCAAGACAGCAGCTGCTAGCCGCCTTGAGCAGGTCCTGGACGTGGCAGTGCGCCGCGCGATGGGGTGCGCGCGATGGACGACACTGACGGTGAACGGTGCTGGGGACTGGGGGAGGGCGGGCATCGCTAACCTGCCTGCACTGTACTCACCTCGACTAGTGTTGGCTCGCTTGGATAGCCCCCGGTTCTGCTCGTCCCGCTGTTGCGCTTAGCAAGCTCGGGAGCTGGATGCTGGGTGCGGGTGCTGGCTGGCAGATGCTGGCTGGGCGCACGGAATCTTCGCCAACGCAGGCGTCTGGAGGGTGGTGGACAGATGCAGTGAATGGTGAATGGCGAGCGGCGAGCGCGAACGACCAGCAGCGCGAATAGCGAATGGCGCTGCAGAACAGCAAAAGAGAAAAAGAGGAAAAGAGAAACTAGGGCCGCCCCCGTCACGTGAGCCTTCGCATGTCCTCCGCCCCCGGTTCTTCCTGCAATCAGCGTCGATGCGGCGCTTCCCTCCCCCCCTCCCTCCCACGTCGCAGTGCCTAATAGTCTGCCTGTGTTATTGCCTGCCTGCCTCTGCCGGCCAAGCTGTCATGCACCCTCCCTCCCTCTCGTCCCGTCGCTGGTGGACGCACTGCACTGGTTCACCATGTAGCACAGTCCATGC
Source organism: Ophiosphaerella narmari (assembly GCA_028456235.1). Classification (NCBI taxonomy): domain Eukaryota; kingdom Fungi; phylum Ascomycota; class Dothideomycetes; order Pleosporales; family Phaeosphaeriaceae; genus Ophiosphaerella; species Ophiosphaerella narmari. The sequence continues at coordinate 168,339 of JALNQA010000045.1, read as the reverse complement.
AGCAAGGCACGCCCGGCTCTGGACGTGTTATGCTCCCTTTGCGTCGCGGCCAGGCAGATTTGATTAAGGCTGATTGCTGCAGTCCAACCCTGGCCACAGCCTGTCTTCTCCAATGCTTTGCGCGCCCTCCTTTGGTCCTGGCCGTGAAATCATCCAAGTCACAACTCCCTGCCTGCTGCTCCCTGCCGCTCCCTCACCGGCGCTGGGCCATCTCGCTTCGCGGATAGCGCGCAGATCGTTCCAGACGCCCAGCTTGGACAACGTGCGCCGCACCCTCAAGCATTGCACCACCAACACCCGCTGCCATCATGACCTCATCGCTGCTTTGGATGATTGGGCCCACGCGCATCGACCAAACTTTTGCTGCAACGCCCGGCCCGGTTTCCCTTGCCCTCGCCAAACGATGCGCACTGTCATATCAGAGAGCATGCTGACAAGGCGCCATGTAAATCTCCGTGGTGCACTCTCATTTCCCTTTCTATTTACCCGTCAGCGCCGATATCAAGTGCAGCCTCAGCTCCCAGCCACCACAGCGCTGCATATGAGCAGCACCTGCTCCGTCCCAACGCCGTTGCTCCCTTGTTGCCACCAGACTCAGCCTGAGTGCCGGCGACGGGCTTTGTGCTACTGAAACCTATCAACGGTTAAATCACCGCGTACCGCCGCTGCTGCCATTGTCTGACCGACTTCGAGTGCAACCACTGCGTGTAGCAACATCATTAGGCAGAAGCCCGCTCATGCGGAAGTTGACGCCCGCCATGTTTGTGACAATGACCCCGATGCTGGGTTTGGATCGTGTGCTGCAACCGCCTTCGACCACTTTGGTCTCGTCCCAATGACCAGATAGGACTGGAAAGCCTCTAGTCACGCTGTTGTCGTATATTGTCTGTCCAATGTAGCACATGCTGTTGCCAGCCAGATTGATCTAATGGCGTGTTGGCCGGCCTCCAATACACATCCGTATGGTGCACGATGAATGGACTGCTAGTGATGAGTCGCACGAGCGCAGACCCTGGAAGCAGGGCTGAGTCCAAGGTGCATGTCGATCCGGTTCGTATCACCGCAGACAAGTTACTCCGACCTAGCATCGACTGCTCAATCGCCCTGCTGCCGACCTCCGGCCCACAATTGCAGAACTACGCTCGGCATCCTCGAGGTGAGGTCCATTTGAGATTCCTCGCTTAATGATGATGGGACGACCGGTGCAAAGCGAAGTTCAAGGATGCCCCAGCAAGCCAACGTATGGAAGATTCTTCGAACCGTGTAGAAGCGCCAACCGAGCGACATGCGCATCCTGCCGCCCCCAGCTCAGGAACAGCGTCACAACCATCAGGGTTGACGTGTCCTTCCATTTCCGTTCCGGCGGTTCTATCGGGAAGCGAATGTTTCGCATATACGTCGCCAACTACTTCAGCCGCATGCACCCTCCTTGTCTCTGGTTTCTGCCCGCCATATCCTGTTTAGGACGTGTCTTTTCAAAGCGGACAGCAGAGGCGGTGACACAAGTGGATGCACACAAGGAAGAAGCTCGCACTCGAGATTATCTCTATTCTGTGATTGGCATGTCACTGCCATTATTTTCCTTTGTGTCTCGCACTTACCGCTTGCGGTAAAGTCAACAGGGCGAGACGCGCCGCGACTCACAACTCATGTGGCCTGCGATGCAGTCATCCTTCCCACATACTCCCAGTTCACATGTGAGGGGCATGCGCAGAAAAGGGGTGCTGCAAGACGGCTAGTCTTGCCGTGCCTTCGCTTGCTGTAGATTGCCGACCACCTTGACCACCTCCCACACCATCGTCTCGGTTTCATTCCTGGGTAAGATGCCTTGCTTTGCTCGAACAGGTGGTCATATAGGACAGCGCTGCTATAACTTTGCACCGGGTTCACAGTTCGGGACTGTAAGTGCCCTTGATCGCTTTCTGAAGCACACATGAACACTCACACCATGGCCAAGTGAGCAATCTAAACTAAACTCCAGACGTGCAGGAGGAATGTCTTATTTTCACAAGCTCGTCTAGCCTACAGTCCATAAATGCTGGGCATTAGCCCAAGTGGCTACCGATCAGCGCCTCCGCCTGCCCTCCTCAGCACCATCCTCCAAGCATTCAGCATAAGCCAGCGTGTTCTGGCACAATATTCCTCAAAGCCCCCGTCTCAAGCGCTGATCGTACGTTGGAGATGGTCTTCTCCTCCATGGCGGCTTGCGTCTGCTCACGTAGTCAGCCCATTGGAACTCATTAGTGGCTCCTTCCTGTTGGAAACGGGCGAAACAAACGAGAGACGCCAGGAAATGCGATGAGGAAGGTGCGACCTGCTAGTCTAACTGAACAACTTCCGAGGCCTTCGCCACGCATCCGTGTTCCCACACAATATGTTGACGCTACGAAATGCATTGCAACCCTACCGTGATGGATACCACGTCTCAGGCGTTTTGCACCACACAGCGAACTGTAGTGCATGCACTGCAGCCTCGAGTCGAACGTTGTTGAGAAATAGGGGGGATCAACGCCACGGAGTAAGGAGTAAATTCTTGTAACTCACCTCTACAGTCCATGTGCCCATATGCGGCAGCAGCAGCACGTGCGGATTTGATACTAGGTCTGGATGGATGTTGGGCTCATCCTCATAGACATCTAGTCCAGCGGATGCAACTTTGCCGCCATCCAATGCTTTCACAAGGGCTCCTTCATCTATGACGGCACCTCGCGCAGTGTTCACGATCACGACGCCGTCTTTCATTTGGCCGAACTCGTGCGTAGAAACCATATGTCGTGTTTCTGCCTTCTCTTACGTCAGCTTTGGAACACTCTAAGATTAAACTACGAACGCGTTCAGGCGATTATGAGCACGGTATCCAATTCGTGTGACAATCATCACTCACATTCAGGGGAAGATTAACGCTCACGACGTCGCTCTGTTCCAGCAGATCTTCAAACGTCACGTATTCTGCGGCTCCGGCTTTCTCTCTACTGAGTCGTGAACGGTTGTGGTAGATGATCCGCATCCCAAAAGCCTCGGCTTTCTTGCTCAGATTTTGCCCGATCCCACCCATGCCTAGAATACCAAGGGTCTTATCTCGGGGGTTATGGCCAAGAGGGGGCTGTCGATACCCACGCCAGTTTCCTTCTCGAAGCGTCGTAATGGGCATGTTCAATCGCCGAATTGCTCCAAGTATAAGAAACATAGCCGTGTCGGCGGTCGAATCGTTGACGATATCCGGTGTGTTAGATAACCTAATACCTCGTTTTGAGCAAGCATGAACGTCAACTTGATCGTATCCAGCACCTGGATTGTCATAGGTAAGCAGGCTAACTCGTTCGACTCAAGATGTACTATGGTTGCGGCTCTATTTAGCCGTCTACAACGACCGAATCCAGCAAGAACAGAAAGGGGTGATAAGTTTGGCCATACCATTGTGACAGATAAACTTTACACTCTCCGGTAGCAAATTGATCACTTCCTCATCGAATCGCCCCGTCGTATCGACACTCTCAAAGGTCCGATATATTACCAGGGAATTTTCGAATACTCCCTTGCTACACTCTTCGATGAACTCGGCGCGGTTTTGAGCTTGCGATTCGACTAATTCGGCGAGAGAAGATAGCGACTTCCATGAATTTGTGGCACTGTTGGTCAGCGACCTGATCAGCTAGTGGCGGGATCAACCTTGAGCTATCCGGGGGCGCCACATTGTTGAATTTGAAAGAACAAGGGATCCAGACGTCCACAGAGATGAAGAGAAGTCAAGACAACGCTGACCCAAAAACACTCACTGTGCAATGCGGCCTAGTAATAAGACTTTGGGTCTCATGCCTTCTCTTGCCCTGAATGCGATTCCTCACACGTATATAACCACTCAAATCGAAGGAGCCGCTCTAAACTGAAAGTCTGTTCAAAGTTAGTCGAATCTTATCACGGCATTGAAGGCGCACTTTTGGAGTCATGAAGCTCGCCCTTATGCCGATAACGAAATTAACAGAAGTAGGTTTAGAAGTTATGAACACACAACTGAAACGAAGGAACAAGTCATAGCCCTCAATTCCAAGCCCGCTGTGCATCATCTCCGGAACGATGCTACAATCAGCCTTCCAGTGCGCTCTACACTACCCCGCCAAAGCACGCGATTCGACCAGCACCTACCCCACTAATGCGCTACATCCCCTATCAGGACATGTCGGTCAATAAGAGAAGCGAAAAAAACAGGCGGTGAGTATGTCACAGTTTATGCTATGCGTGAGGTGGCAGTTTGTCAAAGATAGGTTTCCCGAACATCGGGCACCCAATGGCACTTATCTACCGGTGGGACTTCTGCTATGTGGTGTGACGACTTGTTATCTATCGCTGGAAGTCGCCATGCATGTCCAGGCTCTAAGCAACGCTTTGCATAACTGTATGCACGCTGCTCGCTGTGGACGGAATAAATGCCACGTTTTGATACAGAAGGATGAAGAAATATAGCGTTCGGAAGTTTTCGGCGCGACATGTAGCCTGTTGTCTAGAATGGGCCCGGCAGCCAAGGTTCGCTCGCGTGGGGGAGCGAATTTATGACAACGCCCGATTCAGCGTTGGGCGTGCTTGCTGGCGCGGTTTGGTGGGGGTTTGAGCGAAGATCAATTTCGGTAGTCGGTCGGTTGTTGCACCCGCGTCGCCATAGACCTGGAAAGTACTCTCTCTTGCCCAATCACAACCAACCCGCTCGAAGACATGGATGGTGCCTATCGTTTCTTGCAATGTCACTACAATGAAATAAAGAAATTTAAACTTTCACATTAGATAATCACACAACGTTGTCACGCTCCACCTCCGTCTGACTCATCATTTTTATAAAATCATTCATTCATTCAAGCAAGTAAGTATATACAATATCTGCCGAGAGTCCAACTCAGCCAGTGAATGCCATGCTATTCTCTACATCAAAGTAGTCGAAACATGCCGCGCTGCACTGTCCATCCATCCATCCATCCATATCAATATATCCCTAGACCCGATAGTTAATTCAAGCGTAGATAGGTTTGATGCGAGTAATGAATCGGCTGCGCTTGGCGACCTTGCCGTCGCGACACGTGGTCCCGCCTGCAACGGCCTGCATTACGGCTTTGCCAAAGTTGCAGATGCCGAATTGCGTGCCGTCACTACTACACACGATGGCGCCATCCGTGGAGCAGGTTTGACCTCCTGTTGCGCCGCCGGGGGCGAGGGCGGCGGAATCCTGGGGGGGAGCAGCGGATGCGACTGAGGAAGCGGGTGCTTGCGACGCGCTTGGAGCAGAAGGAGCTGGAGATGGTGCTGCTGGGGCTTGAGGAGCGGCAGGAGGGGACTGGGAGGGTGCAGCGCTTGGTGCAGGGCCAGACGGAGCGGTAACGGTGTAAACTGTCTTCAGTGTCGAGGTAAGTTTGTTGTCGGCGGCTGGACTGGTAGGTATCTTTGAAGGCGCGGCAGGGTCTCCTGGGCTGGCAGGGGCCTGTGAAGGAGCACTTGGATTGGCAGGAGGAGCCTGTGAGGGAGCACCCGGATCGGCAGGAGGAGCCTGTGAAGGGGCACCTGGGTTTGCGGGAGCAGCAGGAGCACCGCCAGGAGCTGGCGCAGCACCGCCTTTACATAACGGAACGAGCGGGCCTAGTCCCTCTTCGCCTTTGGTGACATATTTGCCCGGGTTTGGGAAGATGTAGTCACTGCCCTCTGTGGTGGTGCATGTACCTTGACCGGCAATGTTTGCAACGGCCATATCAGGAAGTGCGTCAAATACTGCTTGGTCAGTGGTTCCACCAGTGATGTTGACAGCCGCGCAGAACATGTACATTTCACGCTGCCCGACCCTGTTGAACCATGTCCAGGCCATGATCACGAAGCCGTTGAAAATCTCCGGGGGAACAACAAAGTCGAAGCCGAGCGGTTTGGTAGCCTGACCTTGAGCATAGTTGCCGCCCCCTTCCTTGGGGGGCTGAGGGCAGCCACCGTGAACCGAGTGGATAACCTTCCACTTGGACGACTTGGAAGGCGCCTTGTCAGTGGTAACGGAGACCTGGCAAGATCCTCCGCCGTGGACGGCGGTGCCTTCCATAACGATCCTCTGCTTCGAGCCAACGGCCCAGTTGTTCATTGCTGTACCAGTGTAAGGTACGCCTTTGCAGGGGAAGTTGCTTCCTGAGCCTGAGAGGGGACCATTGTCGGGGTTACCAAGGGGAATCGGGCTCTTCATGAACATGTGGCCATTGGTGAATATAGGCGCTATGGCCAGCACGGCAGCCAGAATAGATGTTTTGAACATGATGCTACAGAACCAGTGTTCGCGGACTTTGGAAGAGTATGTGAGACTTTGGTAGTCAAGAAGAAGTTGAAAGGTGCGGTAGTACACTGATGAGATGTAAGTATATATATAAGTAGATCTGGGTTGGTATGATATATACCTTAGGTACTTCTTGTGTTCGACACTTTTTGTTTGCTTGGGGAAGTTATGCGAAAAAGCTTATGTAGACGGAATAGGAAAGATGTGGAGAGAGATAACGTTTTAGAAGAAGGTTAACAATAGCTACTATAAACAATAGGATTCACAATGATATGACGTGTATTGTGATACGCGAAGTGAATAGGAGTGATAGGATGGCGACATTGCTATGCAGTAACACTAATTTCAAGGTGAAGAGTGATGAGTGAGTGCACGGGACAGAGGGAGGAGTGAGCTACCTGCAGAACTAGAATAATAGTCTGTCACGGTCGTGCTGCCAAGAGGGGGCACCAGAGCCAGTGCGTTTGACGTTGTGAGGCAGCAGCAGCGCTATGTATGTGAATCAATCAAACGAATCGCGGGACAAAGAGGGAAACGGAACAAAGTAGACGAGATAATTATGGCTATTATATCACAATGCATCTTAGAGTGAAGATGAAAGGTCTGAGTTGTGTAGACATTGTGCGGTCAGGACTCGCTGCCACTATGACCAGAAACTAGCAGGAGCAATGAGCTGCATGAATGCCTCGACGTTTTATGGGAAGTTGTGATCGACTAATGTACGCTCTGAAAACGTGGGTTCAGCGTGGCAACCCCTGTGGGCAAGTGGTAATGGCAACGAGGATTTATGGTAGGGTATCGTCAATTGTGTGACCTATGGTATTTCGAGGGTATGACGCAGGGTTTTCGGCGTTCTGCATCGCTTTGGATTGTTAGAAGAACTACTTCACCCGCACTGTGGACTTGTTGTAAGGCTGTGGCAACAGCAGCAAACACATCATGTTCTGCACGGAGTATTCATCCTTGGCCGTCGCTGGTTGTCCTTTTGGGTTGTACGGCATAGTGGTGTAGATATGCGTACTCGGCTTGCCTTTTCTAGAAAAGATATCATTCTATATCTTGGAAACCGATGTGGCCAAGAAAAACATGGTCACGTTAGGGGTTGTCTGCGAGAATGGAAAGGTGGTCTAATTTATCAAAAGGCTGAACGAGTTCCAAAGGGTGCCAGGAACGGTACTCTATGATTAGTTGTCTATCAAATTCCTTTCGATAGGGTGATATCTCGTGAGACTATCGCAGCGGCTACCGGCAGATTCCGTGGAACCTTATCCTGGTTGAGAGGGGCACGACGTGCATATGTGCGCAAGTGCGCGATACAATCGATGGGGTTTTTGCTTCCTTCCTATTGTAGAAGGTTGAGTCGCGAAGTGCCACACATCGTTCTGAGGGCGGATCTCGGCGCACGCCTCCAACGTTACATGTTGGATAGGTACTGCCCAAGGCATCAGCACCAGAGGAAGCTTGCACGTGGCTTGGTGGCCTGGTGGCTTGTTCTCTTATCGCGGTCATCAGCCATAGCGATAGACAAGGCCTGGAGCTGCGCCTTTGTTGACAAGCACGTGACCAACCCACCCGCCTGTTCACCGCCCCAACACGACACAGCCACGATGACCTTGTAGCAATCCCGCCGCATCTCCGCCAGAATGAGCATCACCATTGAATCCACTACCTCGCAGTGAGATGGCCAGCGCAAATGCAGTATCAATTGCCGGTAGAGCGCCATGACGTATTGGCCCATCTCCTCGCCCTCTGTCTTTGCGGCCACCAAGCACACGAACCCTGAGCAGACGCGGCTCTCCAATGATGGACTCGGACAGGGTGGGATAGACCATAGCTTGCACTCTCAACCTGGGGATGGGGCAGCTGCTAAAGAAGATGTTGATGGGGAGGGGAAAGATATCGAGAAGGATCAAGAGCGCCCACAGCAACCGCTTGCCTCGCATGATTTGGCGGAGGACGACATACATGGCGACATCATTGCTATTAGAGCTACCAGGAGCGGGCACACGTTCGCGACACTCACTGCGACTACCTTGACTATATGGCAGACAAAGGCATGTCTGCTGCTCTTTGTGCCGTCGTCGTTTTGCTGATACCTTGCATAGCCCACAGTCATCCTGGCTTCTGTTTTGCGTTCTGCGCAGTCAGTAAAAACATACGGCCCTAATACAGATATTCTTCTCCGTCCCGATTCCCACATTGTCGTAGTGCAAACAACCCTCGGCTTCTTGATTACATATTCTTTGGCGACAGATCACTCCTCCCACATATACAAAACCCAGTTCACCAACACGCATGGAGGCCACTCACGGCGGACCAGTACAATCTCTGGCTTCAAGCAACAGCGCCAACACGATACCAACGCAGGACCCGGAGAGGGAACCGGCTTGAAAGAACTCAGCATCCGCTTTCGAATGGTTATTCGTGTCGATGCTGGAATTGTGCGGGCCCTGGCCCTGGATGACGAGCTTGTTGTAGCGACTGCTAAGCCAGCCGCTGTACAGTGCATTCGGTGGGCCCCGGATAGTAGTGGAAGCCAAACCAGCACAGAGTTATTGAACAAAATGTTGTGGTTGGGCAAAAAGGAAACACTTTCCGATATGGTTCATGATCGGCCCATGAATTTATTCTGTTGGCTAACCAGCGGAGGACAAGCTTTCGCTGTTCAACGCGTACGCAACAACGCAGCCCAGGAGAGCGCCAACCTCTTTCGCGGATACGGCTTCCACAGCCCAGAGGCTGATGCGGAACACGGCGTAAAAGCTGCCATCAATGCAAGATTTTCACTGCTCGCTGTTGGGTGCGCAAATGGCGACATCTGTGTTTACACTGCTCGAGATTATACAGGGAATATACCACTTACACACAGGGTGAAACCAAACGTAACATCACCAGGCAAGTTAAATGTACTGGTGTATTCGCCTGATGGTTATTGTTTATTTGCAGGCTATGACCATGGCTGGGCGATGTGGAGTGTCTACGGCAAACCTAGTGCCACCAGCTTCATGTCTAATCGTACGCTTTCAGAGACCAACAACGAAACGTGGCTTCTGAGCGTGCAAGATGCATTCTGGATCGGGTCTGGGGCAGAGCTTATCATTTTGGGCAAGAATAGTAATCGCCTATTTGTTCTGGAGATGGCTCGAAGTGCGATTACTGGCTGCTTCTCCTCGGCCAACATTTCGAGGTCGCTCATGCAGACTAGCACTGGCTTTATGATCTATCGTGGTTACGACTTGCCGGACCTTACGACAATATCTGCGGAGATTTCGCTCTGGTATCATGTGCAGATTCCACCTCATTACCTTGTGGACCAATGGCCGGTTCGATGTGCCGTTATTTCGAACGATGGCCGATATGTTGCAGTTGCAGGCAAAAGAGGACTTGCACATTACAGTGTCCACAGCGGCCGCTGGAAAATGTTTGATGATCCATTTATAGAAAGTGAGTTCACCGTTAGGGGTGGGATGTGTTGGTTTCAACATGTTCTAATCGCTGCTGTCGAGTGCCATGACTCTCATGAGGTAAGAAAGGCTACACCTAAGGCCTCTCTCGAATTAACTAACACACTGCGCTCTAGATACGAATATACTCACGGGAGGTAGCACTTGATAACAATCATATTATGCACGTCCAAAAGTTGCCTGCTCCTATTGTCCTGATCGCACCGTCAGGAGAGGATTCCCTTCTTGTCTATACTTACGAAAACGTTCTATATCACTATGTAATCAACGTTGCGGATGCCGCCGTAAAATTGGTCCAAGTCGGTCAGATTGCATTGCACGGGATCATTCGGGCACCTCCGAGAGTTCGAGCTCTTAGCTGGATACTGCCTGAGGACCAGATTCGTATGTCTTCCATGGACCCGTTGTGGCTGAGTACTAAAGTCTCTAGATCATGGGGACCCGTCCCAGGATGTGGCGGTCGCCACCATCTTATTTCTCGTGGATGGCAAATTAGTGTTACTCCAACCCACTACGGCAGAAGGCGGTGAACTCAAGTATGAGATGCGGATCATTGCTCAAAACGTCGAAACATATGCGCTCATGCGTGACCACCCCGCATTTGCCCTGGATCTACAGGTGAACTCCCTACCCGCTAGTCCCTCGTCAGGGCTAGCGATGGATAGTGTGCACGGCCACGATCTGCGCGACTCCCTTTGGTTCTTCGATGGTCATGACATGCGCGTGTGGATTGATATGCAAGACGTTTTGGCATCCGCATCCGCCGAGCTTGGCAGAGAGCTGCCTACGCCGGTCAAGATCCCAGTGGACTTTTACCCTCTCTCTGCTTTGATCAACAAGGCTATTGTCTTTGGCGTCGAATCGGAACTAATTCAGAGGCGGGACACCAGTTTTGCCTTCATGCGCTTTGGAACTAGGGTAAGCAGCACACATTGCTTACCATACCATAGTAACGTATCAAGCGAACCGTTGCTGACGACCTTGCAGACGCACCTATTCCTTCCCGCCGTACTGCGCTATCACTTAGCGCAATATAATCACCCCGCAGCACTGCATCTCAGTCACCATTACCAACAATTGCAATACTTCCCCCATGCTTTGGAGATATTATTGCACGAGGTTCTTGACGAAGAAGTTGATACACAGCCACCACCCGAACAGGCACTGTTACCGAGTGTGATATCCTTCTTGAGCTCGTTTCCTCAGTACCTTGAAATTGTGGTCCAATGCACACGCAAGACTGAGGTGCGCTCATGGCGTACTTTGTTCTCAAACCTTCCGCCACCAGAAGACCTCTTCGAGGAGTCGTTGCAGAAAGGTAATCTCAAAACAGCAGGCGGGTACCTCCTTGTCCTTCATACCTTTGAGGAACTGAGGCCGACTGGCGATCAAGTGGTGCGCTTACTTCAGCGTGCGAAAGATGAGCAAGATTGGGAGCTATGCAAAGAACTGGCGCGATTCCTTATGGCACTTGACGAATCTGGTGCGACGTTGAGAAGCACCCTCGAACATGTGGAGCTTAGAACTTCGTCCGCAGAACCAGATAGTGGCCAAGGTCACTTCGCGTTTGATACTACGCGACTAAGTATTCCAATCAGGGGTCGCAGTAACGGCCATCATACAGCAGCTATTCCTAACATTGCCAATAACATTACATCTCCCAGTCGGGCATCAAAAGATAACGGGAGCATAAGCTCCGGTGGCAGCGCTGCTAGCCCGGGAAACGGCGCAACACAACGGGGAGCCGGGGATTACTTTGGCTTAGGTTTGGGCGGTGCGAGACAATGAGCGATACGAATTTCTTTTTCATGGCGATGTATATGCTGTCCGTTTGCTAGGAGAACAAAGGCAGCTGAAATAACATCAGGGCTCGGCACTTTGTACCCTAGGGAGTAGTTTTTTGGTCGTTAGAGCTCGGAAGTGGCCCGCGGGGCTGCTGACGCAAAGCTACCGCGATTGTGGGAGGGTCGGTGATTGGACCAACTATTCTCCTCAAAGAGTCCTATCCTGAGAGTATTGAAGATACGATATACCCACACTACTGGTGCCATATAACGAAGGTGATTGGGTAAGGTTAGCAATGCCATCATCTTCCACTGTGGGCTTGCATGACTAGACTACCCGTGCGGACCATGGGAGCTGATATGCACCGCTACTTTACGGCGAGCAGGTGCGATGGTCACTGATTGGGCAAGTAGGCGAAGGATTGAAGACGGGAACGGTGGCTTGACGTGGAGAATCATCTGGGGGGGCGGTGTGCGTCGCTTGATCGTACATGGGTCCGCAAGTAGGCGTCAGCAATGCACGTGTACGACAACAAATGGAGCGCAGAATGAAATGGATATAGGGTTGTTGTTCATGTCTTTTGTGTCTTATCGGGGAACATGGAGTATGGTGCTATAATGATAGTCTTGGTGTTATAAAGATCGAAGACTATACCTCTTCCTATGCCATCTTTGCTGCGACTCTTTCTTCTCAAGATATAGTCAGCATAGAATTCTGTGGGTCTTCCAGCCCATTTCCCCGTACGGTATCCTTGCATGGCTAGTAGGGCACCGTAACCTAGGCCAGTTCGTCGGGCAGTAAGGCAAGCAGTGGCAATGCCTCCCGGCCCGTTGAGAGTGGTTCGCTCGTCTCTAGCGGACTCAGCCACACCACAAGCTCACCGCGCCGTACTGCGCATCTTTTGCGCAACACATGCGCAGCGAGATTGATGATGCATGACGCATAATTGCAATGATGTACGTCTAGCGTGCAAGGGAGGTAAAAACGCCACTTGGATCGGTGCGCAGTAAAGTAGATTCAGATACCCTACATATACCGACTTGGAGCGGCCCACTCCTCAGCCCTACGACCATCGATTGAGCCTCAGCTTGCGGAACGAACTCCTCGACTAAATCAAGGCATGATCATCATAGTGTGAACATTCCACTTCCACTGTTGTTGTAAAACGCCTGCGAGTTTGAGAAATTACAATGTCGGCTCCTCCCAGCACACACATGCCCCTCTTTACTTCCGGCCCATACCTGAACCTCGCTTCCTCCTCCATCTCACCTGCGTCAACCTTTGCATCCGATTCGAGCTTCACGTGGCCCCCAATGCCGCCGCATCAGGAAACGTTTTGTAAGCGACTATTTTTCTATGTAAAGAGATGAGTTGGAGTTGCGCCCGTGGAGCGCGACTGTTGAAAGAGGGTGGGACTGCTTGAGCCGCATGTGTTCACAGCCAACCTGGGCATCCACTACCTTCACAGCTGCAATCCATCCTAGGCGGGCGCTACAAGATGAACGCTCTCAGAACCAATACTAACATGTATCGCCACAGCTCAAGCGCAGGGCCCCAATTCTAGGGCCCCAGCCGATCCAGCCAATCAACAGCCTTCTAGCGATGGGGGCCTTATTTTCATCACCGGTAGTACGCCTGAAGACTTTAAGGACAAGAAGACTATGACTGCTGTGCGCAAGAAGGCCATGAAGTCCTATTTGACGGAAAATAATAATAAACTGGGCAAGAGGCCGAAGAGTTCAGCGAGCCGGTCAAGACTGAGCAGCGTGGACTCAGATTCCAAGGGATCAAATATATCTAGGCGGAGTGTGGGAAGTCAAGAAACTGCTGCAGAGTCTTTGACGATTCCAACAACAGCATCACATGGAGCGGAGAGTGTTGCGCGATCGAAGGCGGGCTCCCCAACTAGGTCTTCTGTGCTAAGCAGTCACGACCAAGCTGGGCCCAGCACCTCAACTTCAATAATACAGAGGCCCGGGGCTTTTGTACTCCCTACGGGACCTATGATTCTCCCCTGCCGGAAGAATGTACCACTCCCGTACGACTCACATCCACCGCCATTGCTCAAATCGCTTGGCGAGAATTTGGACCCATTCAGGACGATGTTCCAGTCTAGTCACCCTAGTGTTTCTGTAGAGAACCTTAAGTATCACTGTAGTACATACTTCGGCACAAGGGCCCTGGGTGTTCACTGGATCCCGACTGCTCTCAGCTACCCTCATACTTTTCTCGGAACATTATGTCTGGCAACAGCATACCACGATGTTGTGCACGAGGAGCCGTTGGAGAGCTTACGGACGGTAGCGCTTCGCCAGGAGGTCATCCACTTGGTTGGCCAGAATATGTTAAATGCCGAGGAAGGGGTGTCAGATCACAACATCATGGCCGTCATTCAGCTCATCATCTCCGAGGTAATTGGCAGAGAAGAATCGGGCCTAAAGTATCACGAAGATGGCATCGAGGTAATGATCAAACAGCGTGGCGGACTAAATCAACTGGGTAAAAAAACGCTTCTTGCATCGGCGGTATCTTGGGTATCTCTAGCAACCGCAATCATGCGAGAGGAACCGCCGCGAACCATGTATGCCGACTACTGCGTCGCCAACTCAGCAAAGACCTATCAGGTTAATGCTACGATACCTGAATCTCCAATTTTTTGCCCACGTTCGGCATTCAAGACGATCTTGAGGTCATCAGCGTGTACCTCAAAGGCACGAGAGCTTATGGATGATATTCACCAGATGATCAATCTGTTCCTTCACGAAACAAAATTGAGCCGCCGGAACTCGTTGAGCCTTATGAATATCCACAAGAGGATTATTGATACGAATGTATATCCACCCATTTCCGAGCTTTGCAAGAGTCAGGGTCAGGTTCTTACATGTAATGACTACAAGTACGAAGCGATTCGAATCGCTTCAATCATCCAAGCCACCGCTATAATTAGACGGTTGCCTCTCTCCGAAGCTCTCTTGATAGCTGCTGAGTCTCAGAACCCTTTGGCAATCTCCACATCCTTCACAGCTTCTGCGTCGAACGAATCCCTCACCTCGACCTTTGACTTGAGTCAGGAGACACCAATCTCAACCTCAACCTCGCCATCATTTACTATCAGCCCTGCTATACCCCAGTCATACTTCCCCACGGCGGGACCTCGCTCCTCGATCTCTTCAGCCTCCTCAGCTAGTGCACCTCGCCACTCATTCTCTTCAACATTCGGCGCCCAACGACCGTCGATATCATCCCGACAATCAGAGCCCGACAATTACTATTTCCCGCCACCTCCTGCACCTGCGCCAAACCACACCACTTCACTGCTAAGACACCTGAAAGAAACAATCGAAAAATCAAATATATCAGCATGCTGGGGCGATATGGCCGGCGTACTGCTCTGGGTTGGTCTAGTTGTCGGTGCTGCGAGCAAGTCGAGCGAAAGCAAAGTGCTGAAGAAGTACTATTCAGCCCTGACAATGCGTGCGGGTGTACTGCTATGTTTCGCGCACAGTGAGGCGATCAACAAGACCATGCTGCGCATGAGTGAAGTGGTGGAGGCACTAGCTAGCGAAAAGCAGAGCGAAGCAACAGAAGGTCGTGGAAAGAAACGGCGAGTGTAAGAATGAGGAAAATAACTGTGACCTGTCAAAGGGGCGTTCTAGGAAAGCTTTTCGATGACGTTGGAATAAGCTTCCCCAGAGTGGCGGACCTTTCGGCGATGCCGAAGGGAACGATCGTTTGTGTAGTCGAGAACGAGGCTGAAGATTACACCAAGCTTGGCGGATTCTCTTTCTTTTGTTGATTTATACCCTTCCTTCGTTTCTGATCTTACACCATTCACTGTTCCATATTGGGTGTTAGGCATTGCATAAATATTTGGTAGAGACATAGATTCATCGTTCAAATTAGTCTCAATTACTACGCTTCAAGCGTATGTCTCTTTTGGCTCCGCTACGCCCCAATTTCTATCCTACAATTACACGTGCTCTCCAAACTCCAAACTCCTATTCTTCGCCCTGCGCTGCCTGCGCCGCCTTCCATTTCTGCGCATTGGCCATGAGTTTTGCCAGTTTCGCCGCGCTCTCGTCATCCGCAGGGAACACATAATCCACATACTCCTCAAACTCGCCGTCATCCAGCTTCCTCCTCTTCTTTACCTTCCGCGGCATCTGCTTCTCAATCTTCTCCTGGTCCTCCGCAGTCCCGTGCGCGCCTTCGAACGAGCGCCACGCCGTGAGCAGCGCCACACGATCCGTCGTAGCACCCCGATCCTTGAGCCGCGCATGTGCGCGCGAGAAAATGGCGCGCGCGCGAGCCTTTGCGGCCTCAGACACTGGGCGCTCGTCGTCCTCGGCCGTATCTGCGTCGCTGTCTTCTGGAACGGAGATCTCGAATTGCGCCCATGACGTCCATACCTTGACGTGATCGGTCTTGGCCAGCAGGCGTTCGTACAGCGCGCGCGTGCGCTCGAATTCGCCCTCGCCATCTTCGAAGTCAATGTATTCTTTCCAGAGCAGTTCTGGCATGTCAAGCTGGGGTTCATCGACGGCGAGTTCGAAGATTGCGCGCGCGCGATCGAGGTCGTCGAGGCCACGTTCGAGCTCGGCGAATTTGATCCAGGTTTGGCAGTTTGAACCGTTCCACTCGATGTATTTTGTGTACAGTTGGCGGCACCGTGTGAATTCGAAGAGCTTCATTTCAAGCTCGATGTAACCTTTGAAAAGTTTATCTTTCGGACACATGCCGATTGCTTGGCCGAGGAGTTTGCGTGCGGTGGTGAGTTGGGTTTGACGGACTTCGAAGTGTGCGAACATTAGCCAGACTTTGGCGAAGGTGAATCGTTTGTGGGGAAGGAGGCGGATACATTCTTGGTAGATTTGCCGTGTTCGTTCGACGTCACGGGATGTAGTTTCTTCGTAAACGGCGTAGAATAGCCAAAGGTAAATATACCGTCTCCAATGCCGCTTTTCTTGTGTGGGTGGTATTTGTGCAATGGCTCGCTCGTAGATGTCTCGTACTCGGTCCGTGTTACCGGACGTCTCTTCCAACCGTGCAAAGTCTATCCAGGCGTCGTAATTCTTCGGGTTCTCCTTGACCTGCTCCTCATAGTGGACTCGTCGTTTTGAAAGGATAACATCTTCGATGCCGTCTTTGTCTCCGAATTGCTTCTCAAACTGGGTAAAGGCCTTGTGCAAAGTGACCGACTTGGACCGTGGCATACGGTCCAGCGCAAACTTGTAGATGGCTCTCGCACGCTCTAGCTCTTTTAGTCGGGCCTCGAATTTGGCGTACGCCATAAATAGCTTCTCATCCATAAATTCGTCACCAAGAGTCTCCACTGCTGTGCCATATACGTCGCGTACGAGATCGCTTGTGCCATTCTCTTCCTCAAACTTGGCCCATTTGATCCAGTTCTTGGGCTCCGGATGCACGACGGTGAAGCGCTCGTAAATAGCCCTTGCCCTCTCAAACTCGCCATGCCTCTTCTCCAGTTTGATATAGGATGACCAAGCGGCCTCTTCAGGTTCCCATTGCATCCAACGTTCAAAGACTGAGCGAGCACCATCGATGTTGCCAAGGGTTTCCTCCATGTACACATATTTGTACCATAACTTGTCGATTCGCGGCAGAATTGTAACGGCACGATCAAGCAAATTCCTCGCATGATTGATGTTCCTGTGCTTCATCTCGGCTTCGATGTATCGGAGCCATAGCGCAACGGCAGTGCTGTCGACATCCAGCGCACGTTCGAAGATAGATCGCGCGCGCCTGAACTCTTTCTGCTCCAGCTCCCACTGCGCATATCGCATCCAGTTGTTCATGTTTATCCTGTTGCGCCGTACATAATCTTCAAACTCCTTGCGCTTCCTACCCTGGAATTCATGCAGCTCCTCGAGGTCAGCAAAGCGCTGCGTTGGCGCCTTAAGCTTGTCATCTTGCCGGTCGACGGCTTCACGGAGCAGCTGTTCAGCACTGATTTGAATGGGCGCGGCCGCCTTGTTCTTGACGCGCGGAGGTCCTCGCGAGGTCTCCATGGTATTGAACTTGGTAGGAGAAGAGACGCGTATCGGACCTGAGGCGACGAATATATGTGGATGTTGCGTCTACGGGAGGAGAGATCGCCGATTGCGGCTCAGTGGTGTTGCATGTAGCTGGCGATGGCCTAGTGTTGGGAAATTCAAGGACAATGCCTTACCGCCTGGCAGTATATATCTATGCCAAGCCTGCACCTTTCACGTCACTGCAGTCGCGACTTGGAATTTAGCCCAACAACCACCGAGCCCACTGTCAACCCCATCACCGGCGGCCGTGTCGGGAAAAGGTACGTAAAAGCTTGCGCCTATCTGAGCCCAGCGACTATTTTTGTGGTTGTTTTGCAAATTGCGGAGGCGCATAGGCATTGCCCAGATACGCCGTTTTTGCGCTTGAGCACTTCACTTAACCACATCGAAATAGGAGCGACAACTTGGCCGCCTGGGAAACTTTGCGACGGCCGCATCAGTACTCGCGTAGTTAGTGAAGATGGCGACCCTCGAGCAGGAGTTGATGGCCGACTTTGCCGACTCTGGTGATGAGGATCTGGCCGACTTGGAGAATGACTTTGCTGCTGAGCCTTCTCCAGAAGTTAATGAAGATGACGAAGACGAGGAAATGGTTGATGAAGAGGCACAATATGCCGGAGACCAGGACAAGAAGCAGAAAAAAGGACCCGCAGACATCAAAGGCGCTCAAACTCTTATGAAGAACCTACAGCCCGTCTTGGAGCAGATCAATGAGGTCAAGGATCATATGGAAGAGGTTCTGGATGGCGAATCTATAGAAGACAACCCCGAGTACCAGTTGCTTAAGGAGGCGAACGAATTCTCAACCCAGATAGATGGCGAGATCCAAGCAGTTCACAAGTTCATCCGCGACCATTACTCTCTCCGTTTCCCGTACCTTGAGGAGCTTATCAAGAACCCCGTCGATTACGCCAAAACCGTCGCCATTCTTCAGAACGAGCCTTTGAACGACATCAAGACAATCGCACAAAGGGCAGACAATATCGTGGGCGTTCCGTTGAAAAACATTCTAGACGCGCCATCGCTCATGGTTGTCACTGTTGAAGCAACCCGTGCTCAGGGTCGCGAGCTTGACGAAACTGAACTTAAAGTCATTGTCGGTGCATGCAAGTTGTTACTAGAGCTCAACAAATCAAAAGATATCCTCATCGACTACGTACAATCACGCATGAACGTATTTGCGCCAAACCTCACAGTTTTAGTCGGCTCACTTACTGCTGCTCAATTCATAAACTATGCCGGAGGTCTTGCTGGCCTGGCAAAGACACCTGCTTGCAATATCGCACCCCTGGGCTCAAACAAGGCCTCTGGACTCGGCCTGTCAACCAACATTGGTATCCGGCATCAAGGCTATCTCTACCACAGCCCCATTCTCCAAACGATTCGGCACGATCTCAAGAAACAAGCTATGCGCATCGTCTCAGCAAAAGTCATTCTCGCCGCGCGGGTAGACATGGTCCACCAATCTTCCGATGGTGCAACCGGTCTCCAACTGAAGGAAGAATGCGAGCGTCGCCTTGATAAGCTCACCGAACCTCCACCAAACAAAGGCGTACGCGCTCTCCCTGCACCCGACGACAAGCCCAGCCGCAAGAGAGGCGGCCGCCGCGCACGCAAAGCAAAAGAAGCAACCGCCATGACCGAAATCCGCAAAGCCCAGAACAGAATGGCCTTCGGCAAAGAAGAAAAAGAAGTCGGATACGGGGACTCCACAAAGGGCATGGGCATGATCGGCGCCACAGACACGGGTCGTCTCCGCGCCCAACAAATCGACCCCAAGACGCGCGCCAAACTGTCCAAAAAACAGGGCGCTGGCTGGGGCGGCGACACAACGCTCGGCGCCGCCTCCTCGCTCAAGGGCTTCGGCGCAAGCGGAACAGCCACGTCGCTGCGCGCCCAGGGCCTGCGCACTGGCGGCGTCGGGCTCGGCGGCGCGGGCACAAATTCCATTGCCTTCACACCCGTTCAGGGCCTAGAGCTCGTTGACCCCAAGGCCCGCGAGGAGCTTAGTCGGAAGCGGAAGGCGGATGAGGATAGGTGGTTTAAGGGTGGCTCGTTTACGAACCTAGGAGGGCCGTCAAAGGTCGATGCAGGAGGGTTCAAGGTCCCTGCGCTGCCGGCTAAGAGGCCGAAGAATGAGACTACGTGAGATGGGGTGGGTTGCGGAGCATGCGTGGCGCTTTGGGGGGTGTATTATTCACAGGTGTTTGCATGAGTGGCGTTAGAGTTCGGATGATATCCATGTTTAGGTAGTTATAGTCACTTTGCATGTTGCGGAGTTAATTCAGACTTACCTGAGCTTCTGTGTATGAGCGGTTCTATTATGATTTTGGGCAGTGCACGGCTGCGAGTCCAGGTTTGCCCTGATGACGGTGTTACTCACCTTAGATATCAAGATGTGCTACAGGGTTAGTATCAGAGCACTTCACCTCACTAGGCACCACACCACGTATGCGGTCGCACACGTAATCCAAAGATCCAAAAAGAGTAACATCGATCCTAATCATGCCATTCATCCTGTCTCCAAGTATCTATCGCGCGAACCAAATAACCCCGAGGACCAACAGAGTGGTATCTTGAACGACAGGAAACAAATAGGGGCAACAACGCAGGTCCAAAGCAAAAAGGCATCCAAATATAACTCCGGGATTTGGCGTCAAGGAACCAAATGAGGTATTAATGCAGATTAGCCACCCTGGGATAAGGAAGGCTTTTGGTATCGTATCCGGTATGGTACAGATGAGAAAGAGGGAAAGGGCCATGGGGGTGTTTATGTACTCGGTTGGGAAACGCCGGTATGGTACAGATAGGGTGGCAGAGCGAAGATGGGTTCGCTTGAGAGGGGTGTGTGTATTAAGGGTGTCTAGCATGTGTATGTCGGCGGCGACAGGGCGAGGAGATGCGCAGCTGGCTTATGGTGTACTCTATGGAAGAGGAAATCATAGTGGGGCCGCGATGTAGTTGACAGGTGTAGATGATACAGATGAGGGCTGTGTGGATGGCAGGAGAAAGACTTCTGCCTCCTGGTCGGGTATGGCCCATTGTACTTCCATCTTCCTTGATCTTTCTCGCCCCGTCTCCACGAGTCATTGTTGTTGTCTGAAATGGCTCTCTTGCATCGGCGAGGATCGTGGCGATCGGCGGAGATTAGGCGAGCGTCGAACGGTGTCCGAGGCGTGGGTTGAAGCTGCGGTAGGTGCAATAGGTGTCGTGTTTCCGACTATTGGAGTTTCCTTTGCTGAGCCACCGCTACCAGATGCGTGATGTATGGATCGGACTGTAGACGGTGTCGCAGGAGAGCGGTCAGTAACGCCCTGTGGGGCTCGTGGTGTAGTGCTTGCACCGCTCTCCATGCTAATATGCCTTGCGCGCGGCGTCGTGTCCTGACTGCCACCACCATGGAAACGATGCGTATCCGACCGTGGTGTGTTCTCGTGGCTGCCACCCTCCTTTTGTCTGGGAGAAGGCTTGCTAGTTGACGCTGATTGACTCCGCGTCCCGCCTCTAGATTGGCTGTGGGTGGCAGTACTGTTTATTGGAGGGCCTTCTGCTGCCCGTCGGCTGCTTTGTGGACTCCGTTGAGCTGCTGTGGTGTGAGCGCTAACGCCGTGTCCATGGCCGACCCCAACAGCCTGAGCTCCGACTTGCGCAACGGGCTCAGGACTGCCGATGCCAACACGTGGTGTTCCCTCCCAGCTTTTGCGTTTCATCATACGGCCCAAGATACCCACAAGCTCTGCGGCATCTTCAAACTCGGTGTCGTCCATCGCTTCTTGAGCACGGTATACATCTTTAATCGCTCGCCTGGCAACACGTCGGGAGCCGTCATGATCGTGCACGCAATCCCATAGGAATGCGCTGTGCTCTAGTGCTACGGATAATCTCAGGGGGTGCGAACCATGAAGATATTGCGTTGCGTACTGAGTGGCTGCTGTGAAATAACCGCTCGCTAGGGGCACAAAATTCAGAGGTGGTAGGATGAAGGATGAAGGCTGGGGAATTGGAATAGGATTTAGGCCAGGTGGCGCGTTGATTGGTGGCCCTGGTGATGGCGTAGCGACTGGTCCACCAGGTGCATAAGGGTTCGTGACGAAAGATGTCTCGGACACAATGGAGTCGATGGGATCGCGAAGGGTCGGCTGTTTACCTGCACGCTTTGATGAGGGCGAAAGCCCAACTGAGTCTCCTCTGCGTCCTCCGTTTGCTCCTCGAGGTGATAGCGGCAATGGAGGCGCGCCCGGCATCCTAGAATCAGTAGAGGTCATGTTGGTTGTTGTTACGGGCGGTTGGTTGTGAAACAAGCAGAAGATATGGTAGAAGCTTGCTCGTAGCTTCACGCTCAGAACTCTACATTCGGGTCCATGCTGGTTGTCTTGAGCATAAGGGAGAACGTAGAGCTCCAGGATAGACAGCCCCTCGCGAGACATCCATAGGATGTGCTGGTAGGCGGCGAGAGACGGTGTATCTCGACTCGTGTCTAACTTGCGAAGCTTCCTTGCTCGAATGAGCCGTCGTGCAAGCAATACTGATAGACCTAAGATTTGAAAGAGAGCGCCTGAAAGGAAGGGGTTAGAGTCGGCTGTCTGCTTGGCTATGCGGCCGAGGAATTTCTGGTCAAAGTCCAGAGAGGCCATCTTCTTGTGGGGTCTCTTGCTATTGCCAGTAAGCTTGTAGACCGTGAAGCAGGGATGGTGGTGGTGGGGGACGAGGGACGAGGGCGAGGGCGTGGCTGGGAAGGAGCAACTGCCAACAGGTGAACACAATCACCAATGGCACACCCAAGTGAAAATGCACCGACGAGGCGGCCACCCAAATACCATCAGCAGCAACACCTGCCTAGTCTCAAGGAAGAGAGTGCAGCTACAAATAGATGCGGAGCCTCATGACAAAAGGAGACCAGAAATGCATTCACTTACTATCAACCGCCAACCCGGACCGTTGCGCTGTATCTCCAAATCAAGACACAGTGCAGCCCGGCCCGAGCTGACCGATGGCGTCTTGCGATGACGCCGGCGAGGAGATGAGGAGGTGAAAGCGAGCAATTGGTGCTGGCCAATTGATAGGTTTCAACAGGCGACCGAATAGCCGTGCGCTTGGCCCCCTCAAGTGAATAGTGAATCTCGTGAGAGCCGCAGCCGGAGATTGACACTTGACCCACAATGTGATAGGCGCCACTCGGAGAATTCCTGGATTAGGCAATGTTGGTGATAGTAGTGATGGTACAGTGTGCAAACGTTGTGCAGAGTCGAGAAGGGGCCGAATTAATGGTAATGTATGATGAGATGGGCGAGTGAGGCCAGGACTAATTGGGAGAGTATGTCTGATGAAGTGTGCGTCAGCTTTGCAGGCCAAATGTTGACATGTCGGCATGGCGTGCGTGTCAATGCCTGGGGACGTCTAGTTACCTGCAAACGGACAAGGCAAGAGGGTATTGCTGGACAGAGTCGACTGGCTACTCTCATTCGACGACTGGGATGGCCGCGGAGCCAATGGCAGCGCTCAATTAATGAGGCGACGCGGAGACTTCTCTGCGACAGACTAGCAGATGTCGGGCATGGATTATTGCGAGGTGCAGTGTGGCTGGAAGGTCGGAGTCTGGCGCCTCGCTCTGCGCATCGCGACTTCGTCCAGCTTCGAGGACCAGCAGTGCTCGAGGTGATGCGACGCTGTTATTAGAAAGCTGCGACGTCCAGGCGGTGAAGGGAGGGTCAGTGCAGCCTGTTTTAGACCCGACGAAGCGAACTTGGCCACACAGTCGATGACTCCAGATCTCTGTTCGACCTTTGTGCCGGTCCTTTCTCCGCGTCGCGAGGCAGCGGGCAGGTGGTGTGGGAACGAGCGACCACAATGGGCAGTGGGGAATTGGAGAGAAGCAGAATGCGAATTGGCAGGGCGAGCGAACGCATGCGCCGACGACCATTGTACAGTATTAACTACCTCACTAACACACGCTCCATCTGCACCGGCCTCCTGGTAATGCAGGTGCAGCTCCTGCGTCAATCTGCAGAACACGCGAGCTCTGTTGGTTGTTGACGTGTTCTCCGCTAAACCGCACCCGCTCTCCTGCATCCTTTTTCCCCATCCATCGTTCAGTCGGGGGCGTTGCCAGCTGGCATTGGAGGCTGGAGGCCTGCCATCCATCTCAACCTCGATCGACGAGGCCACCTCTGCGATGCCGCCGTTTTTGGCGGCTTGCCAACACGCACCTACAGGGCTGTGCCTCACCAAGCTGGTCTCAATCAAATACCACCGGCTGCCAGCGCATCATTCACGGCTGAACCTCCCACCACTTCATCCCCATTCTTCTCCTCCACATGTTCCAGCGCGTGTTTGACAGCCCTCGTCAGCCCTCACCAGCCCTACTTATCTGTTTGGACTACAGCAACGCTGACCCCACGGTGGAGTCCACCAGGATACTTACAGCTGACATGCTATCTGCCTCGAAGTGACAGGCCCTGGCCGCATCATGGTCCTCGGTTGATGCAGGCCGAATGACGTTGTGCTGTCCCAGCCCTCATACACAGCTGGGCAATGCTCCCGCCCACCTATATTTGTCCACCTTGGGCCAAAGAGGCTTAGAGACAGACTACTGACCAGCACCAACTACCGTTTCGTCATACCTAAGTACTGTGCACCTGTGCGCTACTCTGCCGGGCTTGCAGCCAGTTTGCATCGATAGTATCCACTCGAATTAGCGGTGTAAGTGGGCTCCTATTGGTCCGTATTTTCGAAAATGCTAGCCAACGCATTTGACGGGAAGACTACGGAGCGTCCCATGAACATCGTCTACACACCACCAACCTCCTCAACATTTCATACAGCGTCATAACAATGCAGTAGCTTGGAAATTAGCAGTTTTGCTCCTTCGCTGCGCGGAAGCCTTAGCTAGAAAACCTTCAAACCAGGCTCGAATTGGTGCTGAAGGCTGTTGAGCGAGACCGGCCCCAGCCAAGTCTCACCGCCCGTCACCGCTCGGATTATAGACTGAAGGATAGTCCTTGTCATACCGATACTTCAACACACATCCTTACATCTGTTTTTTGTTGAATGGTAGTAAGATAGCCTCCTTACGTGGCCCGAGGATGCGCCTTTTTTTGGTTGACCCTAAGCAACAACCGACAAACAGACAAACCCGAATGAGCTCGTGCGACCCTTCTAGAAGCATGTAAGGACCCGACGGCAGGCTTCCGAATAGCAACGCCGGCAAAACGCGATTGCCCCAACGAGGAGAAGACAACCGAAACGAGCAAACATCACGAGCTTTTGCACTGATAGACGCTCTTTCCTTCGTTGGACAAGATCCCAAGTGTGACTATTATTCCCATCAAGGCTTAGGCTACTCCTGCATTATATGTGATTGTACTACGCACGTAATTACACACTATGAACAGCCTCAACGACTTGCTTTACAGTTGATGCAAGGCACCTTTCCGATGCAACTTGAAAGAGCGTGGGTCATTCAATCAGAAACGATTCCGAGAAAGGAAATTGTCATATCACTCAGCCCACACGCAAAGAGTTGTGGAACGACCATGGCTACCTGCGGTCATAGTTTGCGAAATAGCTGGTATAGTCATGTTTGACAACCGCCTTGACAGTTGTCTGTAATGTTGGGGGCACATAATCGGAATGGTTTGTAGATTGATCCCGTCAAGATCAGATTAAGCAATCGAACAACGCTCAAACCATCGCGACAGCAGGCGGCATATACAGCCGTATAAATTCCCGTCACATCACAGGAGAAGAGCAGAGACAATACACTAACCATTTGATCTTTTACTACATTTCCTCCTATCCCAGTCAATCTCACCTGAATAAGTTTGTATTCTCTGATTGGAGTGTCGGCATCGTTCAACAAAGCTTCACAGGTATGAAACCCGATATTTGTGAAAGAATACTTCTGACCCGTACTTACAAGCACATGAAGGTCAGCCTGTAAACTCTTTGTGTGCAAAACGACGACTGAATCTGCCAACACAATCAACAACGACAGAAACTTTCATATCAGTGCCTTATCTACGTCGAAAAGCACTGCTCATATTCCACAATGTGCTTCTACCACGCATACTCGCACAAATGTGGCCACACAGAAATGGTCTTGCTGGAATTTTGTGTAAAGGGCCAAATGATCCAACAGAAGTGTGCTCGAGGTCAAGATGGCACCATAACAGCATCAGTCAAGATCGAGACGCCATGTAGCCTTTGTCCAAAAAACGTATGACCACCAAAGAAAGTCGCTAGCAAATGAAATGCACCTTGCTGACAATTCATTCAGTGATACGATAGCTGAAATGAGGGCGACGAATGCTTCGCGATGGCGTAGATTTGGTCTTGCAAAACTCGAAAATAAAAGCCGTTTTATTTGATATCTCTTCAACATGGCTGCATTTGATGTCTTCACGTTATTCTCTATTCATCGTTGATATAGGGTTGATAGATCGGGATGATCTATTTCCATGATTCAAGTTGCCGCGGACACGAGCGACCCGCCACACTAGTTCAGTAATGCTCTTGTACAAGAGTTTTTCCGAAAAGTGAAAATGATGACTTATGACCTCCTCTATGTGTGGTGCTTTCAGAACACCATGACTTGCTAACTCAACAAACTCTCTCACACACGTGTGCCTCGACATGAAGATTGCCAGTGTTGTGTCGTGAATATATATATACATGCTGGTCCAAATCGAGTTTCGGCCTCGCTTCTGAATCCTAACAGCCTTGTTCTAAAACACTGCGTAAGGCTTACTCGCATGCAGCCGAGGGGCACGGAAGTTTCAGTTTCCATCAATGCCCATCATCGAATGATCAAGTAGTTGCCACTGAAGATCGATGCATCTGCAGGTGAGATTACCTTTGGCCGTTGTGCCTTCCTGCCTAGGCCATTATATATTCACCTGACATACTACATACCAGCAAGTGGTCAGGTTTCCAGAACACCTTGATAGCGCCACACTGTTGAAGCGCAAGTCGAAGCGAGGCCACAAGGGAATAAGCCTACCCTTGTGCCGCACTGATTGGCCCCTTAAGCTCGGAACGCCATGAACCGCGCCATCGTTCATATTAAATTCTCGGTTCCAGGTTCTCTTTCGAACATAGTTCCGCCCTTAGCGGCACTAGGGACCGTACTGTATACGGTCATCGCTACGCCTGCGCTTGGCTCGTGGTAATAACAAGATATCTACTCTGTCGGGGTCCGAAGTTTTTTCTTTGAAGTTTTTCCATTTCTTCTGTTTGCCTAGTCCTTTGCTACATGAACATGCTACAATTCCTTACATCGTAACGAGTAGGTGCTGGATCCACGGCGTAAGACAGACCCTAGCCCTCGACGTCAGCACCTTGGTCGTTTTCTGGCATTGTCCATTGCACCGCATAAAAATATACCCGGGTGGCGCTTGTGCTGACTACATACGGTGGGCGCAACAATGAGTGTCAACAATCCCGGTCCAGAGACAAAAACCGAAAGCAACGACAAGAGTCCAGAAGTTGTTGACAAACCAACAAGTAGTCATGATGAAGTTACAGAAAAGAGCATAGTAACTCCAAAGAAGGAAGAGGAGCAGCTAGACTCGACATCTAATGAAAAAACCGACGAGCAACCAGTAGAGGAAGTTGAGGATGAGTCGAAATATCTCACTGGTATCAAGCTTGCACTTCTCTCCCTTGGCCTTTGTCTCACGACCTTTGTGATCGCTCTCGACAACACCATCATCGCCACTGCTATTCCTAAAATCACATCAGTCTTCAACAGCTTGGAAGATGTTGGCTGGTACGGCTCTTCCTATCTCCTCACGACAACATCGCTCCAGCCATCCTTTGGCAAAGTGTACACCTACTTCGACGTAAAGTACACCTATCTGGCCGCCCTTGTTGTATTCGAAGTCGGATCCGTTATTTGCGCCGCAGCGACAAGTTCGCCAATGTTTATCGTCGGACGAGCCATTGCTGGCGCGGGAGCAGCCGCGCTGTACAGCGGCGGCATGACCATTGTCGCCTTTTCCGTCCCGCTGCGCAAAAGAGCAATGTACATTGCCGCATTGTCGTCCATGTTTGGCATCGCCTCAGTCGTCGGTCCCATCCTCGGAGGAGCATTTACCGACCGGCTCTCCTGGCGCTGGTGCTTCTGGATCAACCTTCCATTCGGCGGCGTCTCGCTCGCCGTCGTGTTCCTCTTCTTCTCGAATCCCGAGCGCAAATATTCACATATTCCTGTCAAGGAACGGCTCAAGCACATCGACATGGTTGGAGCCGTTTTCCTGATTTGCTCGATTGTGTCGTTGTTATTGGCGCTTCAGTGGGGCGGCTTTACGTACGAATGGAAGAATTCAAAGGTCTGGGGTACTTTGTTAGGCTTTTTCTTGATGATTGCGGTCTTCATTGAGATCCAAGTGCGTCAGGGCGAGCGCGCAACGATTCCTGTTCGTGTATTCAAGCAACGGACTATATTGGTTAGTTGCGTGTTTTCTGGGCTGATATCAATGGCGTTGTACACGTGAGTGGATTTTATATACGATAGCGATTCCCGATGGGCTCGTCTACTGACAACTTACTAGTCATTTATTCTACCTACCCTTCTACTTCCAGGCTATCAAAGGAACGACTGCTGAGGAATCAGGCATCCGAACAATCGCCTATCTCGTTAGCTTAACCTGCTCTAGCATCGTGGTCGGCGGCCTTATCACTGTCCTAGGCTGGTATGCTCCATTTATGTGGATCGGTAGCGCCATTTTTACCATCGGTTCCGGCATGCTTTACACCCTAAAGGTCAACAGTCCAGCGGGCCAGTGGATAGGGTACCAGATATTAGCTGGTATAGGCGCAGGGGCTGGCGTGCAGATTCCTTTCATTGCAGTGCAGGTTGTTGCGAGCCAGAAAGACATGCCAACAGCGAATGCCTGTGTCTTCTTCTTCAATTCGCTGGGCGGCGCGCTGAGCATCAGTATCGCGCAGAACATCTTTGTCAACACGCTGGGCAAGGAGATCCCAAAGTATGTGCCCGGCTTTGACCCCAAGATTGTGTCGGCCGCAGGAGCCACGAATTTCCGGAATTTCGTGCCGGCTGAGTTGTTGCCGGGCATTTTGCAAGGCTACAACGTGAGCATTGTTACGGCGTTTTTATTGGCGATTGCTACGAGTGCGATTGGGTTTATTATTAGTCTGGGTATGGAGCAGAAGAGTGTCAAGGGGAAGAAGATTGAGCTGGCTGGCGCTGCATAGAGCTCAGCGTTGCCTGTATTTTGCAAGAAAACTATTAATGCACATGACGGGAATACACCAGGTACCTCCCAATGGGCTCTTGATATCCAACGGCGATACTCCATGGCCTGTAATGCGAACCCTCCTCATCAACGTCGTGAATCTCTACATCGAAGGTTGACCTACGGAACGAGATGGGCCCGCGGGGCTCTCTGAAGTCTCGTCCACTGCCGCCCTCTCCTCCGCGACCTCGGCCTCCTCACCCTTATCGTTCCTCACCGAATCCCGCTCATCCACGTAGTTCCGATACTCCGCACACAAACGCTCCCAGAACGCCACTGGGTAGCGCAACAACTGTCCTCCCTGCGCACCTACCATACCGCCACGCACATCTCCATTACCAGTCCTCATAGGCCGCATAGCCTCAGGCATAAACATGTTCCTACGCTGTTCCTGCACCCTGTCCAAATCGACGGCGTCGCTGAAGGCCCGAATAGTTCGCTGCCACTGGTTGAAGTTTTCATACGTCTTGTTGTCGTTGAAAACTTGCATGGCCTCGTCGAGCGCACGGGAGAGGTCTGCGATCCTCCTGGCCTCGGTGCGGATCCATTGCTCGCGGGTGGCGCGGCGAGCGGCAAGGTGGGCTTCGGCTTCAGTGTCACGGCTACTCCTGCGTGTAGCCGGACCTGAGATGGGAGGAGCTTGCGGTAATGGGGGCGGCGCGGTACCAATTTCAGGTTCCGCTATGGTAGGCATGGAGGTTGATGACGAACCGGCTTCTAGGAAAAGAGATGGTGCGATCGTTGGGAGCATGTAGCTTGGTAGATCTGGGAGACCTAGTGGAGGGTGCGCAGCCTTGTTCTTTCCCTTGCCTACTCGGTCAACAAAAGGATCAGTCATGTTGCGAGTATCGCCGAATCCAGAGTTAGGCTGTGGCAGATGCAAATGTCCAGTCTCGTGACTTGTTTCTGAACGAGAGTGCAGCGTGGTCTCCCGAGGGCTCTCTTGAACCCTTGGATTTTGAGGTACACCTTGTGTGGAAACGGAGAGCGGTGACGAACTCAAGGCCATTGGGCATGGTGGCGGGTTGGCAAAGGATTCACCATGACTGCGAGAAAATGCGTTTGATGGCAGCGTGGACAAACGCTTGTAAACTAGTTTGAGTGCAACATTCTCAGGACTCGGGGCATTCGGATCATTTGGAGAAGAGGATGCAACAGGAGATCGATGCTCTAGACCGGGGAGCCTTGCAACTGGTTGAGCTTGAGATCCGTTGCGGTTATGGCGTTTGCTAGCAGTGAGCATTTGCTCCAATCTCTGTACCCTCCAGTAACTGTCGTCGGCTTCTGGAGTTCTTGGGGCGCTATTGCTGTTTGGGGCCGTTATATTTGCGTCCTGCGTACTTACACCGTTGTGGCTGTCGCTTGGACTGTTTTCTCTCGACTGTAGCGGCGACTGCAATGAAGCAGGCCTGCCGGATAGAGCACGCCGGCACGCCATGTATTCGATGGCGCCGCGGTTAGGCGAGCTGGTCGTGGGAAAGGGAGGGTCCAGGTGGGTGGGCAGAGAATGCGGATAACTGGGGTGGACACAAATATGAAAGGACTTGGAGTGAATCCAAAAGCCACTTGGTTTAAGAACTTTCACCTGGGACTCGATTATAAGCCGCCCAATTTATATTCAACACTCATTGCGATAATTCCATTAAATTAAGGAACCAGTATCTCCGCTACCAAGCGTAGAGATTTGTCAAACGGAACTTCTCAAGGTTGCCCGAAGCATTTCAGGGCCCTAAGAGCCGAGATGACGTTTTTTTCCGAATGTTGATAACTTTTTGTAGGGAAAAGAGAGGAACAGTGCTTGTTAACACTGATAAAAAGGAGTGTATACATTATCACTATGATCTTTGAACTAAATATGTTAAACAACCCTTAGTTTATACACAGTTATCCGGAAGATTCTAGGAAATATGGGTGACTTGAAGCGGATGTTTCTCGTAAGG
Source organism: Ophiosphaerella narmari (assembly GCA_028456235.1). Classification (NCBI taxonomy): domain Eukaryota; kingdom Fungi; phylum Ascomycota; class Dothideomycetes; order Pleosporales; family Phaeosphaeriaceae; genus Ophiosphaerella; species Ophiosphaerella narmari. Next base: position 137,550 of record JALNQA010000045.1, on the reverse strand, counting down.
CCTATTTCCCGCTTATGAATAGAACAGCCTAAAGCCAAGTAAGACTGTGAATTGATAAGTCTACCCCATCCCAGCTCATCAATCGAATTCTCCAGAGTCGCAATGAGTGCAATTTCTAAAATAGAAGGAAGAAGTAGGTCTACCGATGGAGTGGGACGGGAGATCTTCTTGTTCTTATAGCGTCACACCGAACTCCGGTACTCGATACGCTAAGGTAGCTGGACCAAGGTGGAACGTTCGGATCTCCTCAGTCAAGCCATTAACTCAGAAGTACCGAATGTATCCTCTTATCAAACCATGGGTCGACCGCCCACAACCACGAAAATTAGATGGAAATACTCAATAAGGCCGCCGTGGCGCCCTGCTATGGCTGTCATTGGAATAAAACTTCTTGCATACGTTGCAATATCTATTCGCTGCATTTTCCAACAAGTCCCAGTTAATGCTCGGGATTAGATCCAAATAGTTTGACTAAATGCTCAGTATTATTCTAGGACTCTGATAAAAATCAAAACTATTGGCTGATACTGATGCAATTTGCTTTTGCAATTACCGGACTATCACTTTGTCGACAAACATGTATGTATTCCTCCTACCTCTTCGCGCCTAGACATGCCAACATCAACTCTCAAACATCACAAACAAGCCCCCTCGCAAACCCCAAACCATACCTGTACCCATCATGATTTTCACGCGACTTGGCTCTTCATTAAACACAATCCTGTTATCGATCATCCGGCAACCTTTACACAACCCCTTCCATGGTGGTAGACATTGAGCAAAAGCCTTCATGGAAAGTCCTCGCAGGGCCTCACCAAACCAAGCGGGCAGATACTCTTATTTCAAAACGCTCGAGGGCTTTGCATGTAAATTGGCTATCAGTCTCCCAACATCCTTGAAACTCCCCAATGTAATAGCTTTGTGCAATACCGCCCGCCCTGACCAGCCATAATCATCAACTATAAGCTTGACCAGATATCCCCTGCCCCCCCCCCTCCCCCCCGCTTTAAAAGTACCAAAGACAAAGTAAATAAAAAGGCACAAAAATTGCACCCAATCTCCGAGTCCCCCATATCCTTTGCACCCGAGTCGACACAGGGGCCCAACACGAGTCCAAGCAACGAGACCCGAGCGCAACAACGCATGTGTAGAAGGAAAAAAAATTTATATATATATATATATAATTTTGTATGCATGGACTCGTAGTGCTTTTTTACAGAAAACCAAAATGACGCAAATTTGTTATCAAAAGCGTCCCGTCTCTTCCTCCGCATGCCATACACACACCATCGGCCCCGGCTGGGCCCAATTTACACACGGCGTCGGCGTCGTTGCGCTTGGCCTGGCGTGACGGGGAACCGGATCCACAAAAAACGCTGGCTGAAAAAGAGCGCAGTGAATTGCTCCACGGAAATCGATTTATAAAACTTGTCCTTTGCGCGGCGCCGTTACATGTCCCTAATAGGATCGTATGGTCGCGTCTCGTTATCCTTTACCGGCCCAGCTTCTATCCTCTTGGACTCCTCTGCTTTGTTCGGCATAGCTAGCACAAGGGGTGGTACCAATCTACTTGTTTTTCAAGTCCTTGATTGCAGTCTGTAGTCGCTTTTCAACGTGCTCTTCGGTTACCGTGATTTTTTTGCTCCTGCATCTTCTGAATCACGCTGTTGATGACGGCTTTTTTTTTGGGTTGCGGCCAGTCAATGGACTTCCAGTTTCCATTGATCTACAGCTACATCTCTTGTAAGTTCCTTTGCGGTCCCCAGAGTTATATACTTGTCCATGGAAGTGAGTAGGCTGGCTGGAGCTAGGCTTGTTAACAACACTGACCAGAAACTTGTTCCAGGGCCCGTTCTCCATACCCGTCTCCATCTGTGCCTTTGACTTTTTTATTTTTTTTTTTGCCTTCTGAGGCCTCCATTGCGAGGTAATTTGTATCAGGCCATACAGCGTGCGAGGAGGTTTGCTCTCAGGTGTGGTGACTGCTTGGCAGACTCGCACGAACGGGATATATCAGGCCCATCCATTGGTTAGAGTCGATAAGATTTGCGAGAGTCAATAGAGTGGGACTCGCTAGCTCTTGCCAAAAGAGGGTGCCGTGCTCCGTTGAATTCCAAGTTTGTCTGTCTACCCGGGCTAGCTCTGAACGAGCTCCATGCTTCATACTTCCAAGGCTCTGCTGCTTCCTTATTCCCGCCATGAATACTCCAAGGTTTCTTTCACCCTAGAGTCTGTCTTGTAGGATATCCCCCCCAAAAAAAAGAGGCGACTGACGAAAGATGTAACGATAACAAAGGGTTGTGACTCAAACATGTGACTCGAGTAACTACGCACGCCAGGAGTCGAGAATCGACATCGCGCGTATGCCGGTAGCAAACGAGAGTTTTCCTCAATTAGCTTTCAGTCTTATAGAAAGAGGATTGATGAGAGTAGACTTAGTCCAGTTATCTTCAGTGTAAGCACGAAATCCGAATTTGATCGACAGTTGTTAGAAATTCATCGTACACGCTGTGATGCCGTGGCTTAAAACGATGGCCTGATCGAATAGTTCATCAACGCTCTTAAGTGCCCTTTGCAGAAGTAGTTCAGCCGCTGTGATTATAATCGAAGAAAGTTCACCTAAGACTACCATACGCGATCCCTGGCTGCGGTTGTGATTTAGGCAGGAAGAAAGGATTGTCCAGTGACTACTGAGGATTATTCCTGATGTGGTTAAGCTGCGTTATGTTGATTTTGGTTGTCCTGTATACCCAGGTGGGACGCTACATGGCAAGCAGATCGTATCTAAATTTGGGGGAAGATGTGATATCCCTCCCAAAGAAACAATAAGGATAAATGAAAACTTAGAGAGTCTAGGTGGTGGCATTGTCCGGGTGCTTGATGGCCAGCGCCAGACTTGAGTCCCGTGGAGCCAAGCGGCTCGTGTAGATTCTGATTCTAAACTGAGTCATACTTTAAGCTAAGTTGACCACGCATATTTACACGGGCGCCCAACGGCAACACTTATTACTATTACGCCCTAAGGTGAGTTTATAAGAACTGGGAGAAAGTATATTGAAAAGACAGAAAACACTGCGATGCTGTATTGCGTTTATATACTTCATAATATCCTACAACCCAGTTCCCAACTCTAATCCCCACTTACCTTTACGCAAGCCTTCCCTACGCCAACTTCCCCGGCACAAACGGCATCCCCCCGCTCAAGCCGCCGTCTACCGCCCACGCTTGCGCATTAACATAGCTTGCCTCATCGCTCGCTAAAAATAGGACCGCACGCGCAATCTGCCCAAGTCAGCGCCCCTCCTCTCAAATCGCCAAAAAAAAAAAAAAAAAAAAAAAAAAAAAAACACCCAAAAGCCGAATTACTCACCTCATCTGGCTGCCCGCCGCGCCGCAGCGGATTCAACTGCCCAATCTTTGCCTCGCTGCCCCGCGCGCGGGCGGCGTCGTACGTCACTTTCGTCATGCCTGTTTCGATCAGGCCGGGACACACGGCGTTGCAGCGCACGCCCGAGCCTACGAGCTGGTACGCACACGTCTGCATGAGGGAGATGACGGCAGCCTTGGAGGCCGAGTAATCTGTAGGGCCAGCATTAGACCGGAGCCCCGCGACAGACGCGGTCGCAACGATGCTGCCGCCGGGATAGGGTTTGGCGGGGCTGGTCTGGCGCATGGCCTGCGAGGCGTACTTGGCGGCTAGGAAGACGGACAGCGCGTTTGTCTTCATGATGCGCATGAAGCCGTCGGCATCTTCATCCCAGAACACTTTGCCGCTGCTGATGCCTGCGTTGGCAAAGAAGACGTCGAGGCGCGCGTACGTGTCTAGCGCCTCTTGCACGACAGCGGCGACGGCGGGCTCGGAGGCGGCGTCGAATTGGCGGGTGTGGATGGCTACGGAGGGGTAGAGGGTTGTGAGTTCGCGCTTGTGGTGGGCGAGGTGGGTGGCGGCGAAGTCGCAGAGGTAGAGTGCGCGGGCGCCATGGCGGGCGAATTGGTGGGCTGTTGCACGGCCAATGCCGATGGGGGAGTTTGCGCCTGGGTGAGGAGGGTTAGTAGGTGGTGTGGTTTTTCTGGCTGGAGACCGTGTACCAGTGATAATTATGACTTTATCTTTTACTCGCCTATGGAAAGCATTAGCTTGTTGATTTTTGACTCGTGTGAATGGATAGATTAGTTTTCCATACTCACTGGTTTCCTAGATCGCCAGCTATGGTCCGCACTCCTGGCACGCCTTCAAAGGTGCTCGGTTCTGGGAGGGGCTCGGAGAGCTCTTTGCTCAGTGCTGTGGGCTTTACTTTCGGCACTGCTGTAGGCATGTTGAAGCGATCAAAGCTGGTATATCTTGGAATCAAAATGCAAATGGAAATGTCTATTGGAAGAGAAAGACTGGGGGTGAGATTTCAGCGGTAGTCGCTTGCGGAGTTGAAAGCGGAGATTACAAAATCTGGGAAGATGCCGAGGCAAGTTGAGAAAAGCGTTCTGGCATGTCATTGGTTGGACTGACGACAAGTGGATGGTCAAGTGTAACTGCTGAGGAACAACATCTGATGTATCTCTTGATTTCCATAATAATCTGCTAAAAGTAGACTATTCTGTTGGACCATGAGTCCAGGCAGCCCTCTATTCTGCCTCATATTTCTCCGGCCATAACTGCACCTCTACAGCCCTGAGCGAAAGCAGGTAGCCATCTTAGAACCAGAACATAGTCTAAAGCCACAAGTCCCACCACCCACGTAGATAGTAATCGCATATCTATTGTCCCAGCAGTAAAGCACGCGCCAAATGCAGCGCTCGTAAATTCAATCCAACGCCACGCCAAATGCAAACCACCAACCTACCTCCCCCTCTCCCTCCCCCTTCCCCTTCCTCTCCCTCTCCCACCCCCCTTCTCTCCCCTTCCCACCCCCCTCTCCCACACCCTAACCCCCCCAAACCCTCCCTCCGCAACCCTCACAAAACTCACAATCCCCTCATCCACCACCGCAATCAAACAATTCCTCTTCCCTTGCTTCAACCTTTGATAAACTTGTTCGCCCTCCCGCGGCCCATCATCCGGGACCTGTGCAAACAAATCGTTGACCTGCGCGCCCGTTGGGATGGCCGTGGTGCGCGCGTTGAGGACACAAACACGGAAGTCTGGCGGGCCGGGTGCGGATTTGCGAAAGTGGGGGGTGGAGCGGTGGATGGTGAAGGTGGGGGTGAAAGGGTTGTGTGTAGAGTCAGGAAGGATGAATGATGGGGCGGATAGGTCAGGTGTAGGGATGAGATGGATCAGGCGGAACATGTCTGCGTACGACCTATACAAGCCAGGCCGCACAAGCGGGCCATATGCAGGACACCCAGGCGCATACCGCGACTGGCTGATGCGGCGCCATATGCCTGCGAGGAAGCTTGCGAGCGCAGTGGGCGGAGCGCTGACGGGATCGCTCGGCGGCGGAGACGGGATGAGCACGCGGCGCGTGTCCCACGAGCCCGCGCGGAAAACAATGTAGCCAGAACGCTTGAGGCTCGCGTACACGGTGTACATCTCCAGCGTTAACTCCCCCCCCACGCCATCCTCAAACCCAATAAACGCCGCATACGCCGCCTGCAGACTCATGGGTGCGCCGTCCTCCGTCCTATACGGCGTGTCATCCCCATCCGCGCGCGCGACAGGCCACCGACAATCTAGCGTGCCGCGCTCGATGAGGAACAGCGCTTCTTCAGGCAGCAGCCATTCGCGCCCACCTTTGGGCGTGCCCATGGTCTGGAAGTGCTGCGAGCGGACTTTTTCGACGTATGCCATGTTGCTGTCGGGGTCGTATGTGGCCATGATGTGGTTCTTTTGCGTGTGGGTGCGCTGCCATGAGAGCACGCCGTGCATGGCTTGGCGCGAAGCTTCGAGCTGGTCGGATTGTCGGTTGGTGGCATGGCTTTCAAAGTCTTTTTCGCCGCGCTTGGGGAGGGTTAGGAGGGAGGTGCTGTTTGCGCTGGCCGTCTGTTAGCTTTGGAAAGCGTCAAGTTTGGGGAAATGTGTGAACAAACGTTAAATTGCTGAGGAAGCGAAAGTCTTGTGCTTCTTCGGTGGGATCGATTTCTGCCGCATTTGACGCCCCAAGATGAGACAGGTCCTCGTCTTCGTCAGCCATTTTTATTTTTGTTTTTTAAATTTAATTTTTATTTTTTGGGGTTCCCCGTTTGATGTCGTCGGGGTGAATTGCGGGCAGCTGGTAGCTTTTTCGTAAATTCTAATCGATAAGGAGGACATCGATGACTCGGTTAGCCTTGCCTCCATAATTCAGACCATCCACTGCAACAGCCAATAGTATCATCTCTAAACAGCCATCCTTCACATAGAAATGGCCCATGCCAGAGTAGTGTGATTAGCGCTAGGATTTACATATTTGAAGCTTGCATATTCGTCTAGATTTATATCACAACAACTCATCCTCATCCACATGTTCCCTCCTCGCAGCCAAATACACTCTCCCACTCTCATACGCCCCAAGATACAACCCAGCGCCCACAAACGTCCACACCCCCCTCAACGCACCCCCCCTCCACAGCCCCCGAATCCCCTTTTCTGCCACAATCTCCTGCCCAACCCGCCAACTACTTGGCCGCCCATTGCCCGCCTTTGCATTCCTCGCCTTGCTCTTCCCCAACGCATCCACCAACGCTCCTTTCCCCTGCGGCGCACTCCCCTCGTCCACCGCAGCAAGCATAATCCGCGTCTTCACCACATCCACCGGCGTCGTGACCACCGCCGCAACCGCCCCCGCCACACCCGCACACCCCGCCGTAACACTCCCCCTCTCCCACACACTCCCCGTGCTCACCCCCCTGCGCTCCCTCCACTTGCCCACCACGCTCTTCATCTTCTCAAACATGGGGAACTGCATGGCAGTAAACGGTAGATTGCGGCCAGCCAGCGCCGTGTAGCCGCGCCATAGGGCGAGCGGGTTTGACCTGAATTTGGTGAGGGTTTGGAGCGTGGCGTTGGTGGGGGAGTTGGCGGGGACCATTTGGGCGTTTTGCTTGATGACTTCTGCCGGGGTGAGGATGGCGCATGAGACGAGTTCGGCGAGAGAGGAGGCCGTGGCGTGGACTACTGCTATTGGGAGGATGCCATGAGGGGATGTTGGTGTTGTGTTGAGGCGGGTGAAGAGGGCTTTTGTGTGCTCGTACGTGGTGAAGAAGGCTCCTGCTGCGTCTCATCAGCGCCGTGCTCCCATATAAATCTATATATATATATATATATATATATAAATCATGTTGGGCAATACATGAAGGGAGCGTTGCTATAATGACGCTTCCAATACCCTGGTACACGCCTCTGAACAGCGCGGCATTGGGCTTGCCTGTCGACGTAGTTGTGTAGAAGCGGGCATAGTCTGGAGACTGGATTCGGGTCTTGATGGTGTCGAGTGGGTAGACAAGTAGGTCAACTGTGAAAGCTGCGATTGCGCCGGCCTACAGCACTATCAGTCCCTCACTCACAACCATCCGGTTAAGCATGACCTCATGATGGAGTATTCGGGTACGTACAATAAGAATGTCAGAATGGGTATTCCCCGACATTGAAGCTTGCGCACGACAAACGACAAACACGACTAGTGTTTTTGTCGTCTGTTTTTCATGTCATGCCATGCCATGATCGCCGGGGTCCGGCAATAAATTATAAATACAGACGTCACCGATAACACTCCGATACGCCGGCACGTCTTCACGTGCCCTCCTCGTTCACTGCGATGTCGGCGCATACTCGGCGATCGTCATTGTCTTATCTGATGCGTCTCATGTGCGGTGCAACGACACGCTTACAATATCACGTTATCGATATTCGCGCTATCTGGTGCTATCTGCAGCGGAAGCAACTTTTGATCTACCATCTAATACCTTTTCACCGGCCATGATACAGCTACCCGTGATGATGCCAAGGAAAAGGGTATATGCTCAGCCCGTCTTCTATGTTTTCCTCAAACACCGATCGAAACTCACCCAAAATCACTTTCATAAGACATACTTCGTAAATCTGCCACCTAGGTGGTAAGGAGAGCGTCATCAAAGCTTCGTGTCTTGCCTTGGTGTGTCGCTGAGCCTACGGAAGGGTTGCAGGGCACCGTTCGTGCCAGCCCTGGCTCTTGCGGGCTGTGTAACATTGCTGCTGCTCGCTGCGGCATTTGTGCTACTGGTGGCCCTGGCGGAGGAACTGCCGGTAGAGTTTGTGCGATTGTACAAGTGCGAGCTCATGAGCCAATGCAGCTGCATGCGCATGCTGTTGATGGCGGTATTAGTGCGCAGCATTTCCTCCTTGGTGCGTGTGCTCTCGTTGAAGACCATCATGTTTGCGCGGCCTTCGAGCTCAGTCATTGCGTTGGTGATGCGCGAGACTTCTTCGCGTAAGGAGTCGTGTAGTGTAAGGAGGTGGTGCACCTGTGAGTCAAAAGGCGGCTGGGCCTGTGCACTCTCGCTGTCTTGTGCAACGGGCGGAAAGGAGGCTGGCGGCAGGGCAAAGTCTGGCGTTGGAGCCAGCGCACTAGTGTCATTTGGATCCAGCGGGTCCGTGACTGGGAAGGACGCATCGTTTGAATTGGCGGGGTACAGCATGTTGGTGATGTTGGAGAGGCCGTCCTCGAGAATGCCAACCCTGCGAGCCAAAGGCTCCATGCGCGCCTCGTTGCGCTCAATACGTGCTTGCTGCTCGCGGAAGTGCGGAGCCATTGTCGCCATGGGACACGATTGCTCGTGGAGGAGGACATGGGCCCGCTCCTGCCTGAGGGTGCAGCCCACAATGGCGCCCTGGCACGAAATCACGTACTTGGCACAGTCGGTGTTGACATGGCTCTTGAGGTCCAGGCGAAGCACCTCCAGCGCACACAGCGAGCACGAAGTCAGCCGGTTCGCACACGACTTGCGCTGGTGGTCGTCGAGATCCCTCTTCATCAGCGACGTATGGCAGTGCTCGCAGCTCACCGAGTAGTGCAGACAGCCCTTGTGGTAGTCCTTCTGGGCAATGTGCAGGCGGCACTCGCGCACCGGGCACTCGACGGGCGTGTACTCGCAATACAGCATCACGTGGTCGTGCACGTTGACGCGGTGGTCGACCCAGTCGCAGCCCGCCCGGGCATTGGAGCACCGCACCACCAGCTCGTCCAGCATGTGCTCGACAATCCTGGGCACCGCGCGCACCTCCTTCTCCGGGTCGACGTGCAGGCGGCACGTGGGGCACGTCTTGCGCGCGGCGGGCTGGGGCTCCCACGCGTGGTGCAGGCAGTCGCGGCAGAAGTAGTGCTCGCAGGGCAGCTGGACGGGGCGGTCAAAGGGCGCGTGGCAGATGAGGCACACCAGATTGGCGTCGGGCGCGGCCACATACTCGAGCGCGGCCATTTCGGGCGGCACCTTGACGATGCGGCTGCGGCGGTGCCTGGAGGACGGCGAGTTGGACACGCGCAGCGCCAGAGGCGAGGGACTGTCGGGAGGGCCGCCGACCATGCGCAGCTCGGCCGGCGCGGCAGCAACGTCGTCGGCCGTCTGGAGGGGCAGGCTGCTGGCGCTGCTCGACGCCCGCGAACTCCGCCGGTCGTTGGGCGGAGGGATGGGCGAGGGGGCGGACATGGCGGAGGAGACAAACAGCGGTCGGGGGTGGGGGGAGCGGCGCGGCGAGGCTATGTTATATACCAGCAACAAGGGGCGGCCGCCGCATGGGCAGAGACAGAGGCACAGACACAGACAGAGGCACAGACACAGACACAAACACAGCTGTGGGCATGGGCGGCCTTCATATCTGGCGTTGTGCAAGAGCGAGACACCGGCTGTGCAGGTCGTCGTCACTTGCCCTGCCTCTCGGAAGCGCGCCAGCACCGACCACCAGTGAACCACCAGGCCACCACCAACCACCGCTGAACCCCCAGAGCACCGCATCCTCGCAACACCACCCGCACGCATACCCGCCCTGCAGATAGATTGCCGCCCGCCGCAATGGCAACCAACCCGCCGCAGCTGTTCCTCCTGGCCGACCACATCAAGCTATCCCTCCTCGAGCGCCAGCGCGCCCGTTCTCTCAACGTCTCCTCGGCCGCCCAGGACAGCCAGATCTCGCGGTCCCTCGAGCAGCTGCGCACAGGCATCAGCGAGCTGCAGTCCCAGGTGCAAGACGTCCCCGACGAGTACGCAGCCGCCCAGCCAGCCCCTTCCCCCCCCAGCTAACATCCACCCCCCTCCCCCAGCGCCATCTCCCCACAACTCCCTCGCCTGCACGCCCACCTGCGCGACCTCACCACACAATTCGCCCACACTCCCTCGCCCTCGCCCACCCCCAAACAACCCCCCCGCCAACACCCCCCCAAATCTGTCCGCTTCACCGACGCCCCCGATGCCGACGACAATGACCCCAGCCGCGCCGCCCTCTTCCCCTACCGCGACGACCCAGATCCAGACGCGGCGCCCGACCACTCGCACCTCGACAACCAGCAGATCCACGAGTACCACAGCCAAGTCATGCGCGACCAGGACGACCAGCTGGACCAGCTAGGCGCCAGCATTGGCCGCCAGCGCGAGCTGAGCATGGCCATAGGCGACGAGCTGGACGGCCAGGTCTTGCTCTTGGACGATGTCGAGGAAGGCGTCGACCGGCACGCCGCCCAGTTTCGCCGAGCGAGGGGGCGGCTGGAGCGCGTGTCGCGGAAGGCGCGGGAGAATTGGAGTCTGGGCGTGATTGTGGGGCTGATTATCGTGCTGGTGCTGTTGATTGTGATTACCAAGTGAGCAGGGGGTATAGTAGACGCGTCGCTTTTGTTGCATGCATGGCGTTTGGAGTTGCATTGGTCATTTCTTCTTTTTTTTTTTTTTTTTTTTGCTGCTATATCATCCGTCCGCGATCTACATGGCACATGTACGGACGTCGATCAATTCATCAAGTGTGCGCATCACATTGTCTCGGAACAAATTCTGATCCAACATGCGCGTAATCTCATTTACAAGGGCGGCGCACAATGCCCAACGCCGCGTCGATGCTATCAAGGGGAATCTAATCGATGCTGTGCGTATGCTGGCTCATAATCATGCTGGCAGGAGCACGGAGGGTATCTCTAGGATATACAAATGAAATCGCTCTAGGGGGTTATGTGAGCATAAGGTCCATATAGGTACGTTGTAGAAAGGCGTCGGATCTGGCCAACCCAGTCCGCGACATGTCCAGTAAAATAGTGGACAGAGTAAGCCATGTGGTTGTCGTGTTGAGTTTGTGGCAGAGGTCACCGCAAGCCGATGACCTTTTTTGATTTGTCGTAGACTACGTATGTGATTGACACAGCCGGTACGACCTTGAGAAGATTTGGGGTTAGGCCTTTGAAGAGCCCTCGGACTCCTTCGCCCTGTATTGTCTGTCTTGTGACATCTACGATTCCTGTGTAGGTTCTCGGATGAAGCACGGTGCCTTGGCTTTGTAGCCGCGTCCTCAATACGTTCAAGGGGTATACAGCGCTTGCTCCAAGGGCTCCGGAGAACCCGCCAATGGCTGCCGTCATGAAGCCACCTGGCTCAGCATCTTGCTCGTGACAGCCGAGACGCTTCGCATTGCGCTGGGCAATGGCGCGCTTCAAATACTCAAACGTGCCTAGGTCGAGAGCCGCATAGGGAAATATTCCAAAGATGCCCATAGGCAGCCCGCGGTAGTAGGCAGCAACGCCACCCTGGGCCCACATCTTCTTCGCAGTGGCAATTATGAGACGATTGCCATGCAGACCACCAGATACAGTTTCGCATTGCATGCGACTTTGGCGTATTAGTTAGATCAACCATACGAGGCAATCTTACTCACAACTTTAGGGTATCAATAGGATAAACAGCAAACTGAGAGACCATTCCTGCAAGGCCACCGGCAACAAATTTGGACCAGGAGTGAATGGTTGCCGGATCATTGTGGCCTTCGATCTTGGCAAAGACGCGTTTCGCAGCCTCATATGAACCGAATTTGATTGCGGATTCGGGCATCACTTTAATCACATTGAGGCCGTTGCCTAGCATGCATAAATATAGGCCCTTCCACGCTCCAAGAGTACTCACCGGCATACATGCTGCGCATTCCCCCTGCTTGCCACAGCTCCTTCGTGGCGGCAGCGAGCGGCCTCCAGGCATTCAGCGCGGCTCTAAAGATATTTCCGGATTTCGCTGCGGCAACAGCTTCTTCCGTTGCGCTCGTCTGGGCGATGAGGTACACTTTTAAGCGGTCGAGGGGCGCAGTTGAGGTGCGAGAAACAATTCCTGCAAGACCTCCCGCCACGAAATAGCCTGTATGGGGGACACAAGCAATCAGCACGGCTCCTAAGCTTTCTAAAAGCCCCGTGTGAACCTCAGCGAGAGGAGCATCAAGCCCCTCTGCGCCTTCAGAACGTGGCGGGAGTGGTTGCGAAATTGCGAGACTCGGAGCAGGTGATGAAGCCATTTCCAAAGCGGCGTTATAATCTGAAGGAAACGAAGTATAGGGTGGCGTTCTCGCAATAAGGAAGAGAGAGCCGAAGAAATAGTGAAGAAAACGCTGTGCTGTACCTAAACCATGGATGGTATCGTCGCTAATCAGGACGTCACCCTCGGGATTTACTTTCATAGTTGCTGAAAAATAAGACATGACCGCATGGAGATTGGGTGCGCTGACGGGTATAAATAGAAGAAAGTCCCTGTTTGGGTCAGCGGCACGCTTGATCGTCGTCATTTGGTGGTTGACTCGATGCAAAACCACGGTCGCGAGTCTCAGCAAGACATATCTGGATTCGGCATAGACGCTTGAGGCGAACTTGCCATGCCACATTCTGTCCTCTGAGCAACGACCTACAGCCAGCCGAGTGCAACCCGATCCATTGGCAAACATACCGCCATTCTTCAAAACTGATATGTCCATCATTGTTCGTATCTACTTCCGTAAAGAAGTTGTCCAAGCTGCTGTTGGGGACAGCCAGCCCAGCGCGACCGAGCGCGGTGCGCAGCTCAGCTTTGGATAGTTTGCCGTCGTTGTTATGGTCGATGCTCTTGAACAGTGCCAAGAGCTCTCTTTCGGTCTCTTCTACAAATGTCCGGAATTCTATGGCCTGCATTAGTGACCACCATTGGGGCGGCACAATCGCAATGGGTAGAGCCAACCATTGTATGAAATATGCCCATTGCCATCTGTATCAACAGCCTTCATCACCTCGCCCAGGAGCTGGTCGGCATTTTTCAAGGCTGCAGTGTCCGCTTAGCCAACAACATGTGTATGGTCAGGCCTGCCTTACGATGGTCCAGCTTGCGCAGCCCCTTTTTCAAGGCTGCCAGATCCAAATGGCCCTGTTTGCGCGTATCGAGAGTAGCCCACAATTGGTCTACCCGGGCGTCCGCGACGCTTGCGCTATTCGTGTCCATTGTGAAGCTGGCTATCTTGGGTCTATCATGACTGTGGGTCTTGGTGCGAGGAGTATGGTGGCTCTCGATCCTGGGTAGATGCAGCGTTGAAGGAGTGAGCGAAAGTGCAGGTGAGGCCCATATGTTCGGCGTGGGGTGCGAGTATGAGGTCAGAGGATGGCTTGGAGTTGCTGGCTTTCCGAAGAAAGGCTAGCCGGCAATCATCGGCTTGTACCTGATTGGCTGTAGCACTCCTTCCCAAGGCAGCACGAGTTACCGTCCTCAACCGGCACCTTCATCCCGTCGCTTGAAGTATACACCCCCTGGGCAGGGCCAGTCACGGTATCGGGCCTGTCTTTTCTTCCCCCGACAGCACCTTCTCGGCATTTCATTGGGAACTGTGTGGGCTATAGCCATCGAATCTTCGTGTCGTAGGCAACATCACTCAACCCTGTTGGCATATGCGCCCAGGCGGCACGCTCGATTTGTTTGATTCTAGTCCTATCAAGAGTGTTATACCGCGCTGTTGAGATAGCTTAGTATGCGCTCTGAGCGCCTCTATTGCTAGTTGTTGGGTATTAGGGCATTTACGCCACATTCAGCCAGGTGTGCCAAATTTGGTTGCAACTGTAAAGAATTACATCGTTTGCACCAACGCCCAGGGTCCAAAGATAAGGGATAACTACTCCAATATCGCACCAACTTGATCTGGAATCTGGCGCCCAGCCGACCGCTTTCAGTCCACAGCCTCAACAACGCACATGGCTTCTAGCTACTGGGAGTCAACACAACGCAAGTTCTGGACATTTACCAAACAACAGCTGGCCCAGGAGCGGAAAAAAATCGAAGATGGAGAGCGAAATCTGGTCAACTTGTATCCCCTGCCAGATAGGAGACATCTGAGCATTTACTTCTACCACCGTAAGTATGCCGGATACCGTATGAGATATCCATTGACATTTTCAGAACTCACCAAGATGGCAAGACCCCTAGGCATCCGGCAGCAGGCTCTAGCTACGGCTCAAGTCTACGTGCGGCGGTTCTATGCCAAGGTTGAGATCCGAAGGACCAATCCTGCGCTTGTGCTTGCTACTGCGCTTTACCTGGCCTGCAAAATGGAAGAATGTCCACAGCACATCAGAATGGTGCTTGCCGAAGCTCGTCACTGTTGGGGTGCGTGAGCTCTAATCAAATGCGTACAGGGCTGACTGACATTCGTACAGACACCTCTTTCAACGATATATCTAAGATCGGAGAATGCGAATTCACGCTCATATCCGAGATGAACTCGCAGCTCATCATACATCATCCATACCGCAGCATCGCAGAACTGCAGACGCTATTTCAGCTGACAGCAGAGGAAAACGCTTTAGCCTGGTCGATCATCAACGATCACTATCTCACAGATCTTCCTCTTCTGCACGCTCCACATGTGATTGCCGTTACCGCAATGTTTCTAGCCGTAGTCCTCAAGCCAACTCAGAGCGGTATTCAGTTGAACGCGGCAGGAATGACCACGGCCCTCCAATCACTAGGAAACGCTCGAGGCGCGCCCCAAGGGACTCAGAACAGAGTTCAGAAGCTAGTAGACTGGCTAGCGGAGAGCAGTGTTGACATCGAAGCAGTTATCGAGTGCATGCAGGAGCTCATATGTCTCTACGATGTGTGGGAGAATTATACAGATAAGGCGTGTAAAGATCAAATTGCGAAGTTTGTCAAGGCAAGAGGACTCGACAAATGATGTATAGTAGCGCAGATGAAACGATCTACTGAACAAGCAGTGGCCGTTGCTGGTAGGCCATGGGTGTGCCTGGAAGGAAGTCACAAGCAAAATGTTAAGCCTTGAGGTGTGAAGAAGATTCGGAGAGATGCGAGTAAACAAGCTCCATAGCACATAGCCTCAAACAAGACAGAGCTTTGGTTTGCAATGCCGCTGGCGAGAGACGAAACAAGATCCATCACGAGGCCGCAGTCGGTCGGTGCACAGCATAATATGGTGGCCTGCGCCACTGGTGACGGAGATGGGGAACAGCACCGCCATGCAACAAGCTCAACCGCAATATGGATGTTGAGAAAGGGTGGTCAGCACTTAAAGCAGTAAGCAGCCTGATGGCGCGCTCGACAGAATTCGGAGGTGCAAGTGCAAGCGAGGCGACAGGCCCTCGCATAGATTGAGCCGTGGGAACACGCGCGCCTCCTTAGTGGGGAGAGGATGAAGTGAGGCGTTTCGAGGGCAGAGATGAGCGTTCATGCAACGAGGCTTGGCGTTGTTCCAGGGCTGTTTGCGATGCGTGGACCGAGCTCGGTTGAGTCGCAAGTGTGGAGGACTATACGATGGGCTGGAAGATCTGGATCCATGCGGCAGGCAGCGGGGAGATGCCGACGAGAGAGGACGCTCAGATGTGCAGGTGGCATGTTCATCTCGAGATGGACGCACCCAAGGTGGTGAGAGATGGGTGGCAGCGACTCAACAAGCAACGGGAGGCGGGGCGCGTCGGGTCAGCTAAATTTGGGGCGGCCTCGCTTGCGCCCATTGGCCACCGTTCGTGCCGGCGGCCAGGGCTGGGAGACGTCACGCACGACTTGAGCCGGGCGACCACGGGACGGATGCCAAACACAAGCACGTCTGGACGAGCAGGCAACGACGGTGGCCCGGGCGCAGCAGGGTTGCCCCCAAGATCAGCGAGTTCACAGTCCCTGGTGGGTGACCTCAGGCCATGCAGTCAAGCGCGGGCAGGGTAAAGCTGCTGCATTCCAGAACCGCCTGGGAGGCTGGACAAGGAAAGGATGGGCGCGCATCCGCAGGAACTTGCCACCAGCCGACTGGGCAACCTGGTGCTGGCTGGACGGCACTGCCTGTGGGCCGGCTGGAGATGGGCACTTGGACGAGTTGGACAGCGCATCGTCGGTTGTGGTTAGGCGGGGAGGTCGGGCATTCCCCTGGCGCATCCCTGGCGCGCAGCAAGCAAGCAGCAAGCAAGCAGCAAGCAGCAAGCAGCAAGCGGCGGTCAAGGCGAGTGGCTTGCGGTCACCAGCCCACACCCCATCTGCGCTGGCTGGCAGGCCTAGCGGGATAAGCGTTGTTTGATAATGCGCCGCCCTGTCGACGGCCGGCCGGGGTGCAGGGCCATCGACAATGGACGGCCGCTCAAACCGGACAGAAGCAGTACAGCAGCGGCCCAGGGCGCCAGGTGGGAGTCGTTGCACAGGGCCCAGTGGTTGCGAGCCGCACCAGAGGGCGGCGGAAGCGCCAGGACAAAAAACGGGGGGCGCTTCTCGTGCTGGCCCATCTGGCAGCAAGGCGCGCTAGGCCCGGAGCGGCTTGGGCGGTGGCAATGTGCATGGCCGTGACACCAATGAACGCAGCGAGACCCACCCGCGACGCACGGACGGCCTAGAATCCAGGTGGTAGGTGCTGGCCACCGGGCGCCTTCCTTTTCATCCCATCCCAACCCTCCGAGTCCCATCCTCTCTCTGCTCTGCCCCAGCATTCAACATCTACTCAGCCTCGCATATCCATCGCATCACAGCTCTTCTAGTTAATACCCCCCCCGCTTCGCACCACCTCCACACCGCACCACCTGCACCCGCTCTCAGACCTGCTGACACCGCCCCGGACCAATCTCGCCCCTTTGTTTGTCTTGTTGTTGTCATCGCGGGCCCTCGTCTCGACCCCTCCTCAACAACACCCACACCACCCATCCAAACTGCCTTCAGCCTCCCTGTAACCATGTCGCAGTTCTTCAACTACGGTGGGCAGCACCAGCAACAACACCACAATGCCCACACCCACAACCACCACGGCGGCCGGTCGCGGAGGGCGCCCCGGATCTCGGCCCAGCAGAGCCACAAGCAGTTCCGCCAGGTGCGCACGCCCAAGGAGTTCCACGTCGAGCCGCCCACGACCATTGCCTTCAAGCGCGACTTCGAGGCCGCCCGCTCCTTCGACATTGAGGACGACGAGATGTTCTGTCCCTTCCATCTGCTCACCGAGGACGATGTAAGTTGCTCGGCCCGCGATATTTGCTACGCGCACTTGTCGAGTACTGCTGCAGCACGCGCTGACCCTCCACCAACAGCTCCAGTCCATCCACTCGTCTGGCTCTGACCGCTCGTCGCTGTCGAGCGGCTCGCCTGAACAGTCCCCTCTCCAGCACCAGCTCCAGCCTACTCCGTCTTTTGTCTTGTCCTCTGCCCCCAACCCATACACGCCTGTCGGATTCCAGCACAACAGCTCCTCGCAAACAAAGCTTCACCAGCCACTAGCCCAACGCACCCGCAACGCCATTCCAATAGTAGACCCCTCGACACGCGCTGTTGCCAGTCCACCACCCTCTGTCTCGCCAAACCGACAGATGCAGCAACAGTTCATGCAGCGCAGTCGCTGGTAGAGCCTTGCAGGCACGAGGCCAAGCGTTCTATTGGGTATTGCGGCGTATTCCGTTGCCAGGCTAGTGGCTATTACATGTTCCAGGATTTAATTACCTTCTCCCTGATATCCTCTGGAGGATCATACGTCTATACTATCGACTCTCCCCTGTACAAATCTACGATATCTCATTCGACATCTTGGGAATACCACTCGACTCGGCCACGGCGTTGCTCCGAAGCGAAATATATTCTCGTATAGAACGCATTGGTCTCTTGTCTTTGAGCGCTAACGCATTCACGGCGGCTTGCACACACGGTGTTTTGGGTCGCATCCTTGGTCATCTATCATCAGCGTATTAAAGAGTTCAGAAAATTCGTGCTGCAGACAAGGGTTGTCTGCAGCGTTAGTTAGTGTCTTACATTACTGCCGCCCGACAGCCTCTCGGGCTCCATGAGGGTAGATTTCATTTGTGCGGTTGGTCATGCTTCTAGCGGTCGGTATATACCATTGGGGTGACTTTCGAAGCGGTCTTGTCTTACGGTTTTGGGTGCATGCGTCGGCTTGTCTATCAATAACTGTATGACGCTGGGATGATTCTACGCAGTCAATCGGCGCAGGGTTTCGTTGGTTTATTTTCATTGTACGAGGATTTATATGATCCGACGGCGAGCGGTTCGGGCGATTTTGATTCCATGTTTTGGTCTATCTTTCCTCTAGGAGCTGTTCTCCTCATACATTACACGCCTCTGCTGAGGGCAGTGAGTTATCTTAGGATACAGAATCGCAACTTATTCACAAGATTATGAGAGCCTGCTTGCGTGACGAGACGAGCTGAACAGCTTGACCTGCATGCTCATGGTATTGACTGACCCAGTCCTCGAGCGGGGTAAACAACAAACACGGCCTCCAAACCGGCCCCCAGCGTCTCGCTCAGCTCTCCTCCGGAAATTGGCTGGCCAGGGAGTCAAGACCAAAACGGCTCGCGGGGCCACGAAATGCAGGTACACCTCTGGCCCACATGCCCTGCTCAACCGACAGGCACGCGCAGGCACACCTCGCCGCAGCCACGAGGCTATGCTCGACCCATGGTAGATAGTAGGCATCGCCACGCCACGCCCCGCTGCCAATGCATCAATGCCGCTAAGCAGAACCAACTGATCCGGCCGACTACGTGCGTGCATGTATGGTGGAAAATGGAGTTTACCTACCTAGCCTAGGCAGACCCGTGGTCCGCAATGACCACAGGTGACGTAATCGATTCCACCCTCTCCCTCTCTCTCTCTCTCCCCCTACCTCCATCTCCGCCGCGCCCACCCCCCCTTCCCAAAAAAAGGGCAATCCGTTGTTTTCCCAACCACGCAAAAAAAAAACCCCCATCGAGAAGAGAAAAAACAATGCCATCCCCCAAAGAAGCCCTCATCGCGACTATGCGCGCTACACGCGCCAATTTATTTCCTGCGCTGGAGCGGCGCGCGGGATTGCATCAGAGCGGCGCGAGGGCCGCGGGGAAGGAGTCTTCTTTGCGTATGTATTTCTTTTCCGTGTATTAGGTGGGGAAATGGGGAAGTGAATTGGGCAGTAGAACTTAGGCTGATAGGTTTGCAGACGATGAGGGCCGCTCGGCGGAAGTAGAGAGCAAGAAGGAGGAGCAGTTGCGGAAGCAAAAGGAAGGCAAGGGCCATTGGGAGGGGGCGTTGGCGAGCGATAGCGAGAGCGCGGTATGTTTTCTTTTTTTTTTCTTTTTTTTGGGGGGGGGAGATCATCCCATTTTTGCGTTATTGGGGAGGAATACGGCTAACGGGGACTAGATTAAGGCGGATCGCAACGAGAGCGGAACGGATACGCAAGCGCAGATCAAGAAGTTGCAGGAGGAGGCGAAGAAAGTGTAGAGAGTCTTGTGGCACAAAAACTTGGGGAAACGGAGCAGACGGTCTGCTCTGCGGACCGACGGCGGTTTTTTTTTTTTTTCATGAGTAGCATCAAAATCAAACTCGCCATCTATGGGACTTTTTCGACAATGGGCCTTGTTCCCGCTTGTGAGGGTTGGACGTGTCTGGTGGAGATGTGGAGGTGATTGCTAGCTTGGGGTGAGCTGGCAAAGACCCACCCTGGACAGCAGGTGGTACACCGCGTTTGCTACACCGCGTTTTTGGAGCCACATGGTGATATGGCGATATTGTTGGGGTTGTATAGGCGTAGTGTGCGAGGCGAGGTGCGTGTTGGCACAGAAGGAGGGTTAGTTTTGGGAGGGCTCCGGCCTGGTACATTTGTGTGCTGGATCGTGGTTTGACAGAGTGATGTATGCTGTCATTATTCCTTCCCGTTTTTTTTTTTTAATGCTGGAGGGTTGCGTGTGTGCATGCCCCTCAATCTCTTGATCATTTACATGATTACCATATAAAGAATATAACCTTAAAACTAGCCGATGCGTAGTCAGTATTCCACATATACCACAAACAAACCTACCACTTCCAAAGGCGAACCGGGATATTGAGAAAAACAAAACCATGCTCCCATCCGCCCCATTTCACCTCCCCAAACCCATACTATTCCCCCCCTCCCCGCCAACCAAACTCAATCCCAACCATAAACATATCCCTCACCCCTTCATCCCCACCCATCTCAATAAAGTCCCTCACACTCAGCCCTTCCCCATTCCTCACATCCACCGCTCCACCCTCCCAATACATCACATCAAACACCTCTACGCGCCCCCTCGCAACAGCATGGTGCAGCGGCGTCCACCCCTTGCTATCAACATGGTGCACGCTTGCCCCTGCCCTCAAGAGCGCAAATGCGATTTCCGCACTGGCACACGCACACAGCGGTGTGCGGCCCGCGTCGTCTTGTGCCGAAGCGTCGGCGCACTTTGCGAGGATGGCGCTGGCAGTGTCGATGAGTGAATTTTGCGCAGCGATGTGTAGCGGTGTTTGGCCTTGAGCGTCTCGAGCGGCAAGGTTGGCGCCGTGGTGGACGAGAGATTGGGCGGCGGGTTCGTTGGCGGCGGCGAGGGCGATGTGGAGCGGGGAGTCGTGGGCTGTATTGGGGAGGTTGATGTTTGCGCCTGCTTGTATGAGGTGTGTGATGAGGTCTGGGGAGCCCTTTGTGCAGGCGAGGGCGAGGGGTGTGTAGCCTTTGTCGTCTTGGCCGTTGACGTCGTGGCGATGCCATGAGAGGATTTTAGGGACGAGGTGTGCCATGCCGTGGCTGGCGGCTATGTGGAGCATTGTTTGGCCGGCGTGGAGGGGGCGAGTGACGACAGTTGCTCCTAGTATTAGGAGGCGGAGGGCTATGGCTTCGTTGCCTTGGATGGTGGCCCACATTAGTGGTGTGCCGGCGTCGCCTCCTGCGATGTCGATGTGCATGCCCTCGTTGATGAGGAAGTTGATGACTTTGAGCCGGCCACCTGACACCGCAGCGTGGAGGGCGCTGTGGTAGTTTACGTCTCTTATGCTAATTTTTGCTCCCCTTTCGATAAGGAACGAGAGCATAGAAGTGCCTCGTTGACACTCGAGGAAAAAGGGTGTTCGGCCCTGAGCATCTGCAGCGTCAATTTCAAGCCCCTTTTCCAAGAGTATATCAACCAAGTCTTTCAGTCCATACCGCACAGCAACGTGGATCATTGTCGAACCATCTTCGGATTTGTCGTTCTGTATATCGAGGTGGTGCTCCAGCATCCTAAAAGTCAGGATTTCACCAACGCCGTGGTTCCATTTAGTATAATGGTCTAACACATAGTGGAAAGCGGTGGCCTCAATTACACTTCCTGCCATGAGCTTACACCGCCCTGACCGGAGAAGTGCGTCAATCACCGACGTGTCTCGGTTGATGTCTTTGTCTAGACGATGCAGTGCTTCGCCCAGAGGATGAATCTTGCAACCATCGATGCCCCGCCCGCATAACGTAGGATCACCACCCCACATTAGCAATAATTCTACTAGTTGGACATTCTTCGTCGCAACGGCGAGAATGAGCGGTGTCATTCCTTCTTTGAGGTGCTCATTCGGATCAAGCTTGTTATTGAGCAATTCTTCAACCAGGTCTAGTCTCTGATCTAGCACCGCAGCGTACATCATATTTGACATCGCGTAGGGTTCGATAATGTCGCCGCCTTGTTCCAGTATTTGGCTGATATTGTCGGCATCGATTGAGAAAGTGGATATAATGTTGGCGGGACACTGTGCCATTGCGATTTCAAGAGCCTTAGTTTCTTGTGGGTAATCGCTTCCACCTAATGCCTCAAGTATAATACCTACCGTGTCAACGTGACGCTCTCTAAGTGCGATATCAAGTGCTGTGCCTGAACCATTACTTGCAATACTCAGATCGGCCCCATTTTCGATTAGTATCTGTACCACATCGGCGCAGCCAGCCGTGGCAGCAGCATTGACTGGGGTAACACAGTGCCCTTCATTTTTGCAGTTCGCGTTCGCGCCCTCGTCAAGAAGCAACTCAACGATTTCTATGTGTCCTTCGGAGCTTGCTTGGCACAACGCACCTATTATGGTCAACTAATAAGAATAAATTGTGGCTAGTAGACATAAAAGACTTACTATAACCTGTATCATCGCAACTGTTGACATCAAGTCCTTCTTTTAGCAAGTATTTCACCGTTTCCTCGTGATCGTTGCGAGCTGCCAGAATCAAAGCGTTTTGGCCGCCCCGACGTCGATGGTGTAAATCAGCTCCTTTGGCTAAAAGAAGACTCACAATAAGAGTCTGTCCGTGTTCGGCCGCTAAAAGCAGTGCTGTTCGGCCCCCCCAGCACGTTCTCTCCATATCCATACCGTGGGTGACGAGAAAGTCGATTGCATCTATTCGGCCAGATCTAGCTGCCCAATGAAGGACGTTGAAACGGTCATCGTCTGTGCTAGGGTATAAAGCTGCACCGAAATCTAATAAGAGCTTGATGAATTGCGGTGCTCGCACTAATCCCATGGCTGCATATACAAGCGGTGGTTGCATATCAACTTGTTGATGCACACTGGCCCCTTGTTCGAGGAGAAACCTTGCAATTTCTAACTGATTTTTGGTAATAGCAATGACGAGTGGGGTTTCTCCGCTTTCTCTTCTCCGCCCAATGGCTAGGCCGAGGTTTTTGTAGGCCTTGATAGTCTCAATATCTCCATGTGCGATCGCATCATAAAAGTATCCAAATTCTTCCATCGAGGATGAAGAGATGTTGTTTATGATTGCTTGCTTGGTATCTTCTTCACTTAGGTCCGCATCTGGGGTCAACACTGTTGGCCCGGAGTCGCCATCACCAACATCTTCGACTTGGGGTACAATCTCTTCTAATATGTCCTCCTGGTAGGTTTCGTCATCTTCGCCAATGTCGGATAATCTTGTGGGATGATGGTTCTTTTGAATATCTGTGTAATAAGACGAAAACGGGGCAGCTGAGGTGACATAAGTAAAACGCTGTGCATCGTTGCTGGTGGCTGGTGATGACTCTATAGTTATTTGGGGCATTGTGAGGGGCGCTCGCTATTGCTGTGGTCTTGCTCAGCTACCTAGGCTCCACACACTACCTAGCTAGATACGCTGATTACAGATGCAGACCCCTAGAGGATGATCATGTAAAGGAACTGAGGAGAAAGAGGTTCCTTCAAGGCTTGCGGTCTCCATGGTCGCCAGGCGGCAATCACGTATCGCGGCGACAAGGCTCCAGTGGAGGACACGGCAATGCAGTTGTCCTAACCGCATTGGCCGGGCTAGGCGCATTATCCGGTTCTGGAGTTCAGCTCAAATGGATCCCTGTCCATACCCTTCCATCCATCATCAGCCCTGATGGTGGGGCATTTGTGGCGCAAGCCGTCGTCTACATACCAGCAAAGCCTTGCAAAACAGCTGCATGTGGGGATGGATGCGACGGCATAATCTCCTTGGCCTCAGATATTGCTGGGAAATGATAGAGAAATGCAGCAACCTTGTGCGCTCGACTGGTGGACCCCTCATGACGTAAGATGTGGCGCTATCTGCACCGCCGCCGCCTGCCCGTCAAGTAAACAGCTGACTTGACGGTGCCCAAGCGATGCAACTGCAAACTTCTGCTTTCTTTCCTTAACATCACCCCACCTATTACTTTTCGCTCATAAAACACCATGGGGGTGTCTTCCAAGTACCTACTGCTGGTCGCGATCGCGATCCTAGTCCTGCTACCCACTCAAGCTGAAGCTTTTGGCGCGGGGAACATTGCGTCCATCTCCAAAATTGAAGGTCAGAACTGGCGTCATGGAGATATTGAGGATATGCTCGCCACCGTGGCTTGCCTCAAAGGCCACAAGTGGAAATCGCAGATGATCAAGGTTTGATAGACTTCCACTGTGTAGCCCGAGCTGTAGCTGACCTGAAGGTAGCGCGTATACTTTGGCAATTGGCTTCGAGATTATTCACAAGTGCGTCTGCTACTCATGAGGCGGCCGAAAGATTGCTGACATCAGCAGGCTGTCGACACTGCAACCCTCGGAAAAGTGCAAGCTGAGACTATTCGCGTTCTTGTCTGGGTATTGTCATTCATGTCTTTTGGTTATGCTACTGGCGAATTTGAAGTCACTGCTGATCGCCTTGGTGTCTACCGGCCTGAAGAGCATATTGATAACCCCAAAGACTATGCCGACAATGTGGACGCGAGGAAATTTGATCCACGGCTGCGACCTCCTGTATCAGAAGCTGAACTGGCTGTTGATCCACGGACTGGAATGAAGAATTATATAGCAAACGAACAGGGAGGATGGGCAACATCCACTGGCTATGTCAAATTCTCCTTCGCCCGAGCCATCCACTTTGGCCGACTGTACACACATGGTTCATCCGGCCAACGTGGACGAGAAGAAGACCTATCAGAAGCCCTTCGTTGCTTAGGCCAAGGGCTGCATTGTCTTGAGGACTTCGGCGCTCATACTAACTACACCGAGCTGGTGCTGCGCGAGCTTGGCTATCATGACGTCTTTGCTCATGTTGGAACGCAAGCTGGCATCACCCTCAATGGTAAGCATGTCTATCCGCTTGTGACTGGCACTTTTGGCGGAGTCGACTTCTTTCACTCGGTTTTGGGCGAGGCAACCGACCATATTACTTCGTCTGAAATCGACGAGGTAAATACCGCGCTTGTGGATGCTGTATCTACCAATACCACAGGCAAAAGAGGACCCGGTGGCGAGAGCCCTGCATGTAGTGGGCTTATTGATGCCCTTAACAAGGTTCCAGGCACAGGACATCTGATCCAAGAAGCTCAGTCCTTGCAGGCCGCATCAGATGCCCAAGCTGCCCACAATGCCCGTTCCGGAGGATACGATAACTACGGCTCACGTGCTGGAGGGTATGATGACTATGGCTCACGTGCTGGAGGACAGGGTGGCTATGAGCAAGTTCCCACATTTGATGCGCCTCCAGGCTCGGTTGGTGGTCCTCCAGGACCCAATATTCCAGGGACAGATACCGATCCTGCAACCATCATCCCCAAGATCTACCCCATCTTGGTATTCAGGGACAACGTTGTTCGAAGCATATCTGCGATTGTTTCCAAGATTCCTGGTCTGGAAAAGCTCATTGAAACCATTACTGAGCGTGTGACCCTCTTTGTGCTGTCACTTCTGGCACCATTCATCTTGCCCATCATCAAGAGCGCATCGGCACAGCTCAAGAGCGGCTCATCTGCAGTCATCGATTCAGCGGCTAAGCATCAGTTTGAGGTCTGGACAATCCCCACTTCTACTGACCCAACGCACAGTATGCTCTCCAAGGATCATTTTTCTAACGTTCTCAACGAGCCTGCCGGCCAAGTCGCTGTAGCCATCCTTCAGTACGTCGCTCCTCGTGTGATTTACGCCTGGGACCATCCAGATGTGCCTGTAGATCAAGTCTTGAATGATTGCATGCGTGTGTTCCACCACCCGTCCCTTCGAGACAATCGTTGCGAAGTCCACGTCAACATGTTTGAAGTCGTGAAGAAATGGGCACACAACTACCGCGGCAAGGATCTTAATAGTATTCTCAATTCCGATGCCGTTCGGGCAGGCAAAAACCATAGTGGTGAACATGACCATTCTCACGGCGCAGCCGCCCACGGAGCAGCAGGTATTTCGGGATTCTCGAGCCATGGAGGCAGTCATGGCAGCAGCAGTCACGGAGGCGGTCATGGAGGCGGTCATGGAGGCGGTCATGGAGGCGGCCACAAACCGTCATCAAGTGGTGGTGGTGGTCTCCTTGGCTCTGTTGCCGGCAATCTTCCTGGTGGTCTAGGTAGCGCCTTCAACAAACTCAACCTTGGCGGCGGAGGCCGAACCCGTGAAGCTGGAGATGACTTCGATGCATCAGCTCCTCCATATCAAGCACCTCCTTCTCCCCAACCCTCCCAGTGGGGCAATTTTCAACCATACCAATCCTCGTATGCCGGCGAAGGCTACCAGCCTCCTGCGGAGTACAGCCATGCCACGCCGTCAGGTGGCTATGGCTCGGGCCAGGGGCAGTACTCGGGTGGTTATGGTGCAGAGCCGAGTTATACGGTTCCTACTGCGTATCAGCAAGGCTACGAGAACTATGACAATACTGGGCCGGGAGGATATGGTCAAGCTCCTCCACAGCACCAAGCCCCTCCACAGCATCAAGCCCCTCCTCAGCACCCACCCACGGGTGGTTATTCGTATGGCCAGGATACATCTTCCGGAAGCGGAGGAAGGAAGTGGGGTGGAGGTGGTGGGAACGCGGCGTGGTAAACGGTTCAGGCGGTCCTTTGAATGTATCTGGCGGGATGCGACGGAGTAGGAGGCAGTTTCCTGGTCTTAGTTTGGGATGGATCGAACGAGTAATGTTTGCGAGACGAAAGACTGCAGCCATTGATAATGTTCGATGCAATAGAGTTGAGATTCTTTGTATTCCTCTTGTCTCCAATCTTCATCTACCACATACCAACCCCACTTCAAACGTGACTACATGCGCTGAAGATGGAAAATCCGCTTGCTCAAAGTCAAAATATATGCCCAAACGCCTGCTCAGCATGCCAGCGTGTCGTAAAGGTTTTGTTTAAAACGGGCCATATTGGTACATTACAGTACAGGTATATATCATAAAAGGAATCATTTTCGTTGCCATCAGGACCATTTCAATCAACGCCTACTCATTGATCTTGGCCAGGAGTTCGTGGTCGCGGAAAAGCGAGTACTCATCCTCGCCGACCTTGATAGGGCTACCACCAAACTGCCCTCTCATTAGCACTTGCACTTGCACGCAAACAGCCCAGCTCCCAAGGACATATGATGAAAATGCCGTCCACGTACCTGGGGAATCAAGACCTTGTCACCCGGCTGGACGCTTGGGGCGATGCGCTTGCCCTCTCTGTCGAGTGCGCCGGGGCCGACGGCGAGGACTTTGGCTTCGTTGAGCTCTTTGACGGCAGTCTCGGGGAGGAAGATGCCGGTTGCAGTCTTGGCCTCGGGCTTGAGACGCTGCACGAGAATGCGGTCAAGGAGAGGGGCAATGGAGCGGATTGACTTGATGGCAGACTGGTATTGTGCATTAATTGTTGAGTCTGGGAGATTGCCGGGGGATACTGCCGAGCTTACCATCTTGATATGAAGAGGCTGATGTAAAGTATGGAACGGGGTTATGCGTGTGATATGGAATTGGAGGAATTGGACGTGAGAGCGGGAAGTTGTTCGTGCTTGAGACTCCAGAGAAATTTCCAGAATGGCAGGGGTCTGTGCGTTGGCTGGAGAAACGCAAACCTCGGAACGTGCGTCAAGTCGTGCTTCCGATCGATCATGAGCATTCGCCGTGTAGTTCCCTCTCTAGTCTTTCTTTGAGCTTCAAGACTCTTTCCGTTCATCTCTACGGGTGCGTTCGATGCTACGGCGCTGTATATGTGGAGAAGCAATGTCCTCAGACTGAGGAAATGTTCCTCCACCGGCCGTAGATGGTATGGCTCTGGGAAGAGTTTGCCAGTTACTGAGGGCGAGTTCGAAGATGCCTTGAAGGGTTTGTTACCCTGGAAATGGGATGTAGGCAATAAAGCACCGCTGGGTATGTGAAGCACTGTGTTATAAGAGCCAGGATTGAACGCAACATCAGGTTTCGCAATCAGCGGCGGAGTTGATTCTATGGCACTTGCTTTTCTATATTATAGAGCTAAAGAGATCAATCAACTCCTGCCACAGGCTCATGGCTTCATTGTGGATCACAAGGCACGCCCGGAAAGTACAGAGGAAGCAGAATGGGTGGCCGAGCAATTACGGACGAAGTGTAAGCTGGGACTAAGATTATCCTCTTATTCAGGTCACTAATTAAATTAGTTGGCATGAAAGCCTCGATCCTTACTTTGACCTGGCCAAAGGAATGCCACCCAGGCGAATCGGAGCGATTCGAATCAAACGCGCGCATACTTCGTTACCGGGCCCTAGGCAGAGCATGCAGGGATCGCAATATAAAAGCCATTATGGTAGCACATCATGGTGACGACCAGGCCGAAACAATTATGATGAGAATGGCCAACAACAGACTGCGGACAGGCCTCCAAGGCATGCAGAGTGTGGAATGGATACCTGAATGTGAGGGTATTCATGGCGTCTATCATAGCGATAGAAAGCCGAGGACCGACGCCTGCACCAACATCCCCTTTCCTATCGAAAGGGGTGGAATCAAGATCCTGCGACCGCTTCTGGCTCTGGAAAAGTCGCGGCTGGTCGCAACGTGTGAACAGGCAGGTTTTCAATGGGCTGAAGACAAGTCGAATCAAGATCCGACACTGACATCGCGCAACGCTGTTCGCCATATATACAACAATTTCAAGCTACCGGAAGCGCTGAGTATTCCATCGCTAATTAAAACCTCTCTCTACATGCAGAAGCGTGTTACGGGTCACCTTGCATATGGCAATCGGCTGTTTGAGCAGTGCCTAATAAAATTGGACATTCAAACAGGAACTTTGATCGTTCGCTTTCCGCCCTTCTCTTCGCTGCTGCCCCGGCCAATTGAGACTGAAGCCGACAAGGCTGAAGCCAAGAATACTGCATATTGCTTGATCGAGCAAGTTGCTGATCTTGTGACGCCCAGATTCAAGTCTGCACTCGGCCAGCTAGCTGCCAGGATCGACAACATATATCCAGAATTTCTGACATCCGAGCAAAAACAGGAGGCAGCCGCGGTTGGGACAAAGAACCATTGGGGCAGCTTCACGGTTTACCATGTATGGTGGCGGCAATGGGATAAGGCTTCTCCTTTTGAAGATGACGGCTTACCAAGTAACGACTTTGGTTCTTCCGCAGCACACTCAAAGGAGTGGCTATTAACCCGCCAAGTACCGCAACCCTCCGACGCAAAAGGACTGCCGCTTGTGATACCACCGCTACAAGACCAAATACTAAACTCCGACTTGTCCCCGAGATTAGATGAAGAATATCAGCTCTTCGACGGTCGGTACTGGATCAAACTTCTCAACCACACCCTAGACGACCTTGTCCTTCGTATTTTCAACAACGTAGACATGGACCACCTCCGCATATCTCAAATCAAGAACGAAACAATACAAAACTTACAATCAGGTCCCATACCAGAGCACTTCTTCCTCTCCGCCTTCTCCCTCTTCAAGCCCAAGGACATCCGCTTCTCCCTCCCCGCCGTCTTCCGCAAAGACCGCACAACCGGCGACGAACATCTCGTCGGGTTCCCTACCTTGAACGTCAGCACCCACGGCCCCGGCCCGCCGTCGCATATCTGCGACTGGGCTGTGCGCTACAAGAAAATCGACATCGGAAGCCGCGCTCCTAGTGACATCATCGTGCCTGGGATGAGCAAAAAAGAGATATTGGCCTTGGAAAAGAAGCGACGAGCAGAAGTAAAGGCAAAACTGCAGCGCATGATTAAGGAGAAAGAGAAGGCTGCTAGTGAGGACGATGAGGCATTGAAGGGGAACAACACCGTGGTGAAGAGGGGGAACAGGGAAAAACGTGAAGCGAAAGATGGATGGATACACCAGATTCGGAACGTGCGGGACGCGATAGAAAGGGATGAGACGGAGGGATTAGGGTTGGGGTGGTTGGAAGATGAGAGCGCGACAGAGCTCAATGAGTGGAAGGAAGAAAACAAGACTAGGGCGCGGAAGGGGAAGGGGAAAACAAGCAAGGCGAGGGACGAGTGGACGCATCGGGCTCAGGTTGTCCGGGGCGCGGTGGAAAAAGGAGAAATGGAGGGGTTGGAAGATGCAGGGGCGAAGGGGTATGAGGAGTGGAAGAAGGAGTTTAAGAGGAAGAAAGTAGGCATAAGCAAAGAATAAATGCTGTGATGAAGGTCCTCGGGTAAAGAGTAAGATGTCCCACTCAGTATTCAGACACGCGAGCTTGAAAGTGCTTGGTGAGAAGGCGCCTCATACATCACTGTATAGTGTGTGTGTGTGTGTGTGTGTGTGTGTGTGTTTGTGTATTGTT
This sequence comes from Ophiosphaerella narmari, assembly GCA_028456235.1. Lineage (NCBI taxonomy): Eukaryota > Fungi > Ascomycota > Dothideomycetes > Pleosporales > Phaeosphaeriaceae > Ophiosphaerella > Ophiosphaerella narmari. Next base: position 107,406 of record JALNQA010000045.1, on the reverse strand, counting down.
CAACGTCCCTATTTGAAGCCTCCTATGGGGTGCTGTTGGACAGGCTAAGCTATGGAATTACAGTGTTAAATCTACTACCCATATTCGCCTATTCGCAGCAAAAGAGGTGACTCTCGGGCCTATCGTTCCGTTTGACTCCCACCGTTTGAAGTCGCATGTGGTTGTTCTTGTCGGTGATACCTAGTGGGGATAAGTGCTACGGTGAGCCGTAAATAGGTGACTAAGCCCTCAGGGGCAGTTAGTGTTAGAGTCAGTAAGGAACTGTGAAGTTGCCGGTTGCCGCCAGTATACAAGTAGATAGGTAGGTACATAAGGAAGTAAAGAGTTGGGGAAAGGTCGGGGTTAGGCTGCTGTAAGGCTGCCCGGTTTTTGTGCCTTTATATGTTAAGACATGCTAAGCGGGTTTGGGTGTTAGCGCTGCTCCTCTTACATACAGAAACCTATTACTTGAAGCAGGATTTCAAAACCGAGGGGGCTGTGTATTGACGTGGCCAGGCATTCTATCCCATCCTTCCGGGTGACTGGCGGGTGGGATGGCTGCAGCGGCCATTTGTTGAAGTACCGCCTGGTGCATCACTACGGTATAGCAAGCGAAAGGTCGTTCAAGGTTGGCCATCCTTTAATTCCAAAAACTTTTGGCGCTGCGAGTCAATCCACGAGACTCAGCAACATGAGTATGCATTGATAACACATATCCACCTCAAAACCTAGAGAGGTAGCCCTGGTACAAAGACACGAGATGCGCTTCCGACCACCACAGTCCCATCAAAAATGAGCGATTACTTCCACTTCTACCCTCCAAAGATAGAACATGAAAAAATCAAAAATATACAACAGTGAGAATTTGCCAGTGGTCACACACTTGACTACTGATCCACAAGTATACCGTTTATGTATGGCTGAACGAACAGGAAGCCTTGCAGTCTCTTGTTCTGCTTCTAAAAAGTCACTTTATTTTACCGTATGTGATAACCCAGGTCGGGGAACAGTAGCCTTATAGAAATAGGCTGCCACTGATACCGACAGTTGCAAAGAAAATGGGAAATGATACACACCAATACTGGCGGAGTCACTGGGGCGGCTATGGACTGGGATCTATTGGAAGGTAGGGCGGACTAGTGTGGTTATATTGCTGGGTCAAAGCTTTGCACTTTGTACACAAACACACCTCTTTTGGCTTCTCACCTTCTTCATGTTCATGGCGCTACGTATTGGGCAAATCCTTCACGGGGCTAAAGGAAACTATGAGCTTTTACATTCGTTGAAAGGCTCTACTGTCTTCAAAGCCAAAGTCTTGTCTGGCCCTTCCACCCAAGCAAAGTGGTGGGTCTCTGCCGCGATATGATCATATTTCATCGTTTACCGTTCCCATAGGGCTATGATCAAATCAGCCGTGACTGATGGCGAAAAAATGTGCTTAAGGCGCGAATACCGCAGTTACAGAATCGACGAGGTCGCATCAAGCCCATATATTCGAGCGCTGTACGACACCATACAGTTGAATGAATCTCAAGATGACGTTCCATGTCTAGTATTCGAATGGATGGATCATGATTTACGAGCGATAACTGCGCCAGAGTTTCGAAGCAATCCAAAGCCGCCAAGGGCTGTATCGTATGGGGTTTTATCAGCACTCGATGTTTTGAAGACGCTCGATGCTGTTCATACAGGTCATATTCCCTATTCTATATCCCTTCGTAGTATTAATATGTTATGTCTAGATATCAGCCCAAATAACATATCTGTTTCCCATGTCGACGGGAGCCAGCCAGCCGCAAAACTAGGGGATCTCGGGAACAGCAAGTGCCACTCTAAATGCTATATTTATAGCTAGCTCTTACTTTTTTTTGCGATCAAGGATAGCTTTACGAAACAACGTGCTCAATGCCTGCCGTGCAGAGCACCGGAGGTCTGGCAAGGGTATTCGTGTCGACACGCTTCAGATATATGGTCTCTTGCTGTCACAGTTCGTACTTGCCTTTGTTTCTTTTCGGGAAAAAGCTAGTTTAGTAGTTAACGACAAAACTATCGCCGCTTGGCCTATTTGGCACTGGCGATAAAGTCATCAAAGACCATACAGAGGCATGGTGTATTGCGAAAATAATATGCCTCGTTGGCCCGCTAGGTCCGCCTGTCAATTGCCAATACAAAGAAGAGTTTAGGTTTGCCGAAAAATCGGCAGTTATAGACCATCCAAGTGGTAATATAAAGCTCATCGATCGACTCAACTGGCGCGAGGAGCTACAGCACATCCCAGATCCCCCAGTACCATCAGACTTATTGGACTTCATTAAATCTTTACTTGTTATTAACCCTAATAAGAGGCCCGCGGCGTCAGAAGCATTGTTACACCCTTATTTACAACCTACTATATAAAGACAATACCACTATTGCGAAGTATTGTGCTTGACAGAAATGTTGCAAGAGATATAGAAAGAAGGGATGCTAACACCGATACGAGTTGTCTCTCAAACGGCGATAGGACGATCTATGCAGTTACAATTTCAAATGTTGAATTGGCGTGTGCTAGTGTCAGTCGGTCCTGCAATGGATTTTAGCGGCCGTAGGAGATTCAACAGGCAACTATTTCGATGGAGATACGGAGTATTTCGGGCACGGAGGCACAGCCACGCGCTAGGGGTTTATGATGAGAACTGAGAAGGCCTTATCTATGCCACGAAGGCGCATGGATAATGATTGGGAGGTCAAGATTTTCGCAGTGAGACACAGTTACGCGCTCAGCAGCCGTAATAGCACTAAGGAAGTCTAATTTGTACTATGAGAGCGTATATCTAATTATTGGGCAGGAGAAGATATTCTCAATGCGGTGTAATTATGACAAGCCCTTAATACTTGTAGATCTATCTTTCCGTCCCTACAACCAGCTACCATGTCAGCCAGTATGACCACCCGCTTCATGAAACATACCGCTGCCGCTGGCGGTCAACTTTCAATCTATGTTGCTACCGAGATCCGGCACGCCGGCATCAAGCGGCCTATCGACTCGATCGATCAAAACCACCTAAACGATACCATGAATAGGGTAGCTAGTGCTCTATTAGGCAAAAAAACTACTCTCAGCCACTCAAGCGAGTAGAGTCTAGAAAGTTGTCATCACGTTCGTACCCCGTCGAGAAGTTAGGTTTATCTTATTAACGAAACCAGGTCCCTAGATCACGAAAGTCCCGCAGATCCAGAAGTGCACAGCACAATCATTCTTGAAGATCCCCAGGGTGGTCACATCGGCACAGGACACGTTACTAAAGACACAGACAAGCAACAGGTAGGCCTTGATTTGTAACGCGCTCTTAGCCAAATGAATCCACTAATTACTCCTAGGGAGCACGTTGGGAGTATGGAGTTACTGGAAAGGCTTGCGGTACAACTCAGACGTTTGTCTGAATACTTGTATTTACACCCCTTAACTGTGGCAACTGAAGATATATTTTGTTGAGGTGGGCGTTCTTCCTATCCTGATGGGCGATAATCCCATATTGCGAAAATCGGTTTGCACCAAGCTATAGCTATAGCATCAATGCAATACGAACATTGTATTCTACTTCAAAAAAAAACCCCTCACTCCATAAAATACTCAAAAACATACAACAGTGGGGATTCGCCAGTGGTCACCCACCTGACTACTAGTCCACCGGTACGCCGTTTATGTATGGCTGAGCGGACGGGAAGCCCAGTTTGCGACGTCCTATGGTCGTATGTGGAAATACTAGACTTAGATAAATATACAAACCTAGAATAAAAGCGTGAGCTCTATAGGCTTCCCCATTTTTTTTTTACCACGGCAGGTAGAGTAAGCGCAAATTCCACAAGCAAGTTGTAAGGGGCGCAGCCAGTGGGCTCGGGCCACTTCGGGCTATGGTCTAACAACAGATGTAGGCGTTGGGTGGTAGTGATAGGCAAGCGTTACTTGAGGGACGAAGGTCACTGGGCGAGCAGTCACGAGTGTGCAAGTAATGTACTAGGCTTGGGTAAAGCTGAGCATGACTACGGGGTTTCTATTAATACGCAATGGGGTCCCTGTATACCTAGTTGCTTCGTCGTCGTTAGCGCCAAGGCCTACAAATCTACAAACCCTGGGTTCGTCGCTTTGTAGTTGCCAAGCATTACTGTCAGATTTGAGGTGGTTTTGGGTGGTTCACCGAGATCTGGATAAAGGCGTGATAAAAGTACGTGATAAATGCGCGCTACAAGGGGATGATTGATTGATGGATAATAGTGATTAGATTGACTAATTGCTCTGTTCCCCCCTCTGCCGTTCTGCCAGCTCCTCTACATACTCGTCTCTGCCCAGCACACTGAGGTCCACTGGCATGGATAGTGGAGATCCGTTATCTCTGTTGTTGTGGTATGCTGACGTTCCGGCCCTTTGTCGTTCGGGCCATGACGTAATGGACCATTATATTCGCGGTAGATGGCTGGCTCTCCATGGTTGTGCTGGTTTTTGAGTCGGCGCGAGTCCAACAGAATCTAGGTGGACCTGGAATCTGCTGATTGGCTCGCTTAGCCATTAGCGCGGCTCTAGCGTCGGTTCTTCAACTCACTTGCTGCTGGATTGATGGTCAAATCTGACAATATTATAGTTATTATATAGATAGAGTAAAGTATCTAAGCTTTATTTTAGTAGGTAGCGCATACTAAGTAAGTACACGAGCCTAATATTGTCGGATTTGAAGGGGTTTTGGGAGGTCAGGAAGATTGCGAGTTTTCAAAATGTGTAAATCTCCTGTCCTCCTAAGAGGTAGTATGCGGTTTGCTGAGAGTGGCACGAGAATCGTCAAATTGAGTGATTGATGGAATTGATTGATTGAGTCAATATTGATTGAGTAAACTGATTGATTATTCTGGTTGGTTATTCTGATTGATTATTCTGATTGATTATTCTGATTGATTATTCTGATTGATTATTCTGATTGATTATTCTGATTGATTATTCTGATTGATTGCGCCTGCCGGCTCCTCTTGATATCCTTCATGAGTTCCTTCATCACATGTCAGCCCCTGAGGCCTACCCCGGCATTTGCCGGATGTCGCTTCTCCTGTCAGCGAGATGCACCTCAGCTGAGGTGGTGCACCGTGGTCTAGGTGCACAGCTGAGGTGGTGAACCGTAGTTGAGTTACGGCTGAGATGGCTCGCCGAGCTCTTGGCGCGCGCCATCGATCGATCGCCATCGCCATCAACGTCATGCGAGCCCATGAGCCAGCTCGTACTTGAGCTCGTGCGTGAGGTAGATCGTATGCGTGTGCGTATGGGCCAGAGTGTATAGCATAATTCTGTCAGCAGCCTACTGCAGCCGGCTCAACGTCGCCGGACTGATGGTCCAATCTGACAAATATATAGTTATAAAAATAGTACGCTACTATAAAGTATTACAACAACAAAATAGTAAGTTACCTTAAGTGCTACGCATGCTCTCAACTTAGACGAGCAGCAATTGCTGCCTATCTGGGGGGGTTGTAAGAGCTTAATCTACTACGGTAAGCTATCTACCGATACGAGTCATAGTACTAGCTATCCATAGATCGGTCGGACCCATACAGCAAGCTAGGCCCCTGTGGGCCAGCTCATAGCTATACAAGTAGCTCATCTCTCGACGTAGATACAAATCAATGACCTTCTCCCACTCATTCCTGAGCTCGATCCTCTCCGTCACAACTTACTATACTAATGATAATTCCTATAGCGCGAGTAACTATGTCTACCCTGTTAGAGACTATAGTATTAACAGGCCTTCCGAAGACTACTGTACTGTAAATCAGCCAGTTATGTTACTACCTAGTATTACCTTATATGGCAATGATATCTCCTTAGATAACATTTGCTTACCGGCCGAATTTTCGCGGTTTGGGGAAACTGCTGCATTGCTTTTCTAGGTTGCCAATTTTTTGAAGTTTGGTGGCGCTTATACTGATGTAGTTCAGCTCGCTGAATTTTTGGAATTCGGTGACGCACTCACAGCAATACATACTTTGAGCGTTTGGCTAGCATATCAGGCTTGGGCGCCAACGGAACAACCATTGTTTCATAAAACCGTCAAAGATCTAATTGTATTATAGGTTGAATTTATACGACAGGATCTTAGCTGTTAGGGTAGGTACTATAGATCCCTTAATATATAAAAAAGAATTCAACATTATCACTAATGTATGTTAGATTATTACGTGTATAGTATATCGCTTTACTAGGAGTAAAGGCCATATGTCCACCACCAAGAGACTGAATACACGGATTCGAACATTCGAATCTCTTGTCACTCGGATAGGAACGAGAAGCTGCGCGCGTTGGTTGTTGGTCATCCAACCCCTCCTCGCTGTGATCTTGATATACCCTAGTATTCTAGTATATATCTACAAGATTAGACGTTTGCACAACGGCATGGACTGTCACATGCATTGCTCGTGCCCTGTATTTGATTGAATAATTTAGTTATCTTCCTCCATAGTTCGCAGACTTGTTGTCCCAAGTCAGCGCTTGTACACTTTTCGAAGTTTTTGAACCCTAGAGCGAAATCACCATTATGTTCAAGCCATCTCTCAAGAGCTCCTGGAAGATCTTATGTCGATTTATCAAGTGTGTGCCTCTAGATGCTTAGGCGTGAGTATGGGGTTGTGTATTTGTAGCTGTTCCGCAGTCTGTCTTTCGCTCCCGTGCGGCAGTGAGTAATGTATAAAGCCCGAGATAATAGTACCGTACTTGATTTATACAAAAACTCGCAAACTTGGTCTGGCTGTGCGGGGTGAAGCTTTTCATGCTACCTGGTTCGAGGTGAGGTAAATCTCACGCGCACCCAACGCTAACCTCCGTCGTTGGTATGCGTTTGCGTCGTGGGACTAGGTTCAATCGGTCTATGGCAAGACGTTTCAAAGACGTAGTGAATCAATATCGGGATGCACCGCAGGGAGATGTATAAAGTTATATTAGACGCAACCTAGCACACCATTGGTCTGAAAGTGCACTCCTAGGTGCGGTGCATGCCTGCCATACGCGCTGCGTGCATTTCCGTAGCTTCGTCGAGCCTACAGCGCGTATGCACCGAGTAAGGAGAATTGCAGAGCTTATTACTACAAGCACGGCAGGGAGGAGGTTGTATGCGGTATTGACAGTTACAAATAATTAGAACACAACACCACTTCGGTGGTCGCACATGAAATGGCTGATGCCCGGTCATGATAGTGTAGATGACGGACCCTAGGCTGTATAGATCGAGTTATGGTGATATGAGTTGATCGCCTGTCAGCCACGGGTCGCTAAAGGAAGAGAAGGTTCTGTTGGAAATCATTGCTTCTATGTTAGAGACCACCGATGAAACGGAGACTCGTCGGAGGGCTTTGAGGCATGCGCATTACCTTGCTGGCTCTCGTAGAATGTAGAACTGACTGAGAAATGTGGAAGAGCTCTACCTTTGCATAGTGAAGGGCAGCAAGAGCTTCTCGGTGATAAAGATCCCAAAACAGCAAATCGTGTGGTTAGCCTCAGGTCACTTTAACTTGATCAGGAGCGGTGGAATGAGGTTGAATTACTCTTACATGAGTTTGTGGAGTTGAAGCGCCGTTTGCTTGGATCCGGTCACTGACATGTTGACGACTGTCCCAGATTTGGTGTATTTAGTCGTGCTGGGCTCCGACAGATGGGATTTGGGGAGCGCTCTTCCCAAGCAGGCAGTGGAGATTGCTCAACGTGTACCCGGTACAGATATTGCCAGCGAGGTATTCTCAAATCTCTCGCCAGCTGACGGGACCAACGAGGAAGAGGACGTGCTTCGATATTTCTTTAGTGATTTTATGAGCGAAGATCGCTCAAGCAAGTTTGCATCGGAGCGCCGTGGGATTTAGGTCAAAGATCAGGGTTACAATAATTGTATATTAGTTCTAGACAAACAACCTACCCCATTGCCTGATGGTTGGGGGCGAGTCATTCGGCCGTGCGGCCTAACTGATATGGGTTAGAATACAACTACCAGTAGGTATTCACTCACGTGGCTAATATTCTAGTTGTGCAGGTAGATCGCCTTGTACTTATAGCTAGACGTATGCAATCGGTGACTACTGGAGCGGGTTATTCGGTGGTATGGTCTACCTAATACGGGTTAGAGGATAACTTTTGAATAAATATCAAATCTACCTATAAACCTTGGTACTCTCTCTTTCCTAGGAACGCCAGATAGCAAAACGAGGACACTTCTACTCTCTTATAATTCAGGTTAGGGTTCCTTAATAAGTAGGCGACGATATAAGGCTAAAAAGAGGCTGTAATAGTAACTACTATTCTACTCAAGACAATCAATGGTTGTTGACTACTATTCCACACCTTGTTGTAGGTCATTTGGCGTAGTCTACTAGAGCGGAGCTACCGCCTTACACAGTTATCCACTCGCCACTCGCCACTCCCCACTCTATCTATTTTCACAACTACACATCGCCAAAAAACCAGCAAAAACATACAACAACGGGGATTCGCCAGTGGTCACCCACCTGACTACTAGTCCGCCGGTACGCCGTTTATGTATGGCTGAGCGGACGGGAAGCCCAGTTTGCGACGTCCTATGATCGTATGTGGAAGATGTGCCAACATAGTGCATTCAAATTTAAGACTGAATCGGCCGATGCCCGTTATGACGACTAGTGACCTTTGAGGTGTACACGCTGTTGTCACGAAGCTACCGGTAGATTGGCAAATGGGATGAATTGCGTGGTTTGCGTGCATGGTGTATGCTTGTTGTGGGCAGGGATCTGGGGTCGGGTTGGGTGGAATTGGATTTCGATGGGGTGTTTGGGTGTTAAATTGAGGATATAGAGTGTCTTCAGCTTATGTTGTTTGACGTGTACTGGGTTGATGTGTCCTAGTTGGAACGAGGTAGGAGCTACCTAGGGTATTTTACTAGTTGAGGTTTTTGCTGACCTCGAGGTCGTGAGGCCTCAATGTGCTTGGGGGATTAGGGGCTGCCTTATAGAATAGAGTTGCACTGGACTTGATGACGCTGGTGTCAATTTTAGACGTTCTGGAAGTGGCTTGGGCATATTGATGCCGTACCTGTTCCTTCGACTGTCTACTTAGGTATTCGAGTAAGGGCAAAATTTCCGTCGCATTTGGAGCACTGCAGTGTCCGCAAAGAGCTCTCAGTATGCGCCCAGCTTTCGTGTATGATGCGGCGTAGCTCATAGGGTAAAATGTATGACGTTGCAACAAGCCACTCAACCAGAAAAGGAAGGCACACATGGTAGTATCCACTCGCGCGCATCTCTTTTGTTCCCCTGCAGCTGTAGTCATTGAGCTTATTTTAACATCGGCATTCTCTTGTGGTTGGAAGCGATGACTCTTTTAGCTTGTTGAATTTTTAGATCATGGTGTTGGTGTTGTTGCAAGGAGCTGTGGTCTGCGTTGAACATTGAGAACACGGCCAATGGAAACACTGATTGCCAGATACGAGACGCCAGTCGATTACGTATTTGCATTGGACTGTTCGTAGGTCATTTGCGAGGCGGGGCATGCCAATTCTCAATACCGCCGTACACAAGCACGTCCTCCACAAGTAATGGTGACTCGCAGGAGGCGGCGGGTGGAAAATTCGTCGCTAATGGCTGGGCATTATTTCCAAAGAGCAAAACTGAATTTGCGGACCCACAAGTTACTTGCGAGATCCACCGCGAGAGGGTCCGGAAGCGATCAGAGAACAGATGCGCGCGGCTTAAAAAGATTGTAGACAGCGAGTGGGAAATAGATTGCGCCGTCGTTTCGGTTTGACATGCACAACTCATCATTTGGCATGGTGGGTAGACAGGCGATTAGATGCTATGAAACATTGTTCATAGGCATGGCGCAACTACAGGGCAGATGTTGCAAGCTGCGAGCATGTCTAGCGTCCCTGTCAGGACAGAGCCTGTGGCGTCGTGCAGATGGTGCATTGGCGCGGCGGCGATTATCGACGTGGAGATCAGCAACGACTGTTAGGGTACCATGCGCTCTGTGCGGGCCGCAACAACGACTGGAGATGAAAGGGGATGTAGCAAGGCCAACGGAAATATTTTTCAGCGTCCAGTCTCGGACTGGAGGAGTGCTAGACGGGCCAGAGCTGCGATGAGTGGGCGAATGCATCTTGATACACAAGAGACTCTGGTCCACAACTCTGGATGTCACTGGTACACGAGAGGCGCGAAGTGCTCCACAAGCAGTGCCCCTTTTCACGTGAGGCCTGAATCAGCCGGCATGATGCTAGTGCCCGACTCGGCTGAATCGAATTGGATGTGGATCAACCGACACTCAGACTCGGGATTCTGCCATTTTCATCAAGCAGTCAATGTCAGATAGAATGGGTGGCTGGATTGGGACGTGGTTGGAAGTGGCAATTAATGTACAGTATCAGTTGACCATGGTTGGTAACCATGCGGGAGGGGTGTGGCGTTGGCGCTCGTCAGACCTTCCACGACATGACGGCAGGTAGCGTGCTTGTCGAGTTGCGCCTTGGAGGGAGGTACCTGAGACTCGAGAAGAAGCTGCAGCAGCCTGATGCGGCAGCTCTAAGGCATTGTGGTGGTACGAAGAGCGGTGAATTAGCGTGCAGAAATGTCCATGTCCATGAACACTCGCCTGACATGGTCAACGTCGAGGGGCAAGGGTAGTGAATGAATGGAGATAGGCAGTTGTGCGAATGCGGTGAGCAGCCATTGGCTGACGACGCGGCGCTAATAATGGCTAGCCTTGCACGTCCAGACATGTCTGGGCAAGATGTGAGGGCTGGAGTTGTGCAACATAGGGTTGGCGACGCAATTGTTGGGAGGTCAAGTGGAGAGAAAGAGGGGAGGACCAGGCCAGAGTCCGGCCGTTGAGCCGCGGCGATTGCAGCAACTGCCAGGCGGGCAAATGGGGTGGAAGCAGTACTGTGTGCGTGAATGTTGAATGCAGTACCTAGGCAGCCACCACGGCGCGCCGCAGATAAGAGAGCAATAGCTATCTTGGCCACTGACCAGGCGCTGCGAGCGTCCTGGCCGGTCCCAATTGACTGGTCGAGGCCGAGCCGTGTTTTCCATCTTGTCTCGTGAGGAGGTGGTGATGAGGGGCACGCTGGATCATGCGACCATGTTCCAAGATGCTTGCGCAAGATTTCACCACCACGCCCGGGTTATGGCAAAGACGAGCGGCTGCACTCTGCACTCTGCATTCTGCACGACAAGCGCTTGATGCATTGCACATGTTTCAGTGCTCAAGGCCTGCATAACACTGGTGGAGGGTACTATTCGACCAACTAATACCGCTTGGACAAGCGGGTCCGCCAATGGACGTGCAGCCGTGAAGCCAATTTCGTGTGCCGGGGGTCCCTGCACTCTCTCCTAGCAACGCGCCCTCACCTTAAAGCCAACCCAGCCCTTGATTGTCGCTGAAAATTCTCTATCCTTCTTCCTGACTCCACCGCTTCTCAGCCTTCTCACCAGGTCGAGTTTCGCCTTCCTCTTGCTGCACTCTATCAGCACAGAGCTTCCCTGTACCTTTTTGTAATACACATACAGAGAGCTTGTCTCCTATCCGGCCACTCCCATTCCCCTACTTGACACTCAGCTTAAACTGTCCTGCCACCTAAAAACAACAAAAATGTCCGCCGCTGAAGCTCCCAAGGTGGCTGACGTCCCTGTTGAGGATGTCGCCGCTCCTACACCTGCTCCTGCTGTCGAGCCTGTCATTGCCGACAAGGACGTAACTCCGGCCGCTGAGGCACCCAAGGCCGAGGAGATCAAGACCGAGACCGACGCCGCTGCTGCTCCCGTTGAGGAGAAGAAGGAGGAGAAGGTCGAGGCCAAGGCCGTAGAGCCCATCTACAGTGGTGCTCTCGGCTACAAGGCACCCGGTCTTAAGAAGTGAGTTTAAATTTTGCATCTTCAACAGCCATTCTAACCGCGGATGCAGCGCTTTCCGCTTCTCCAAGAAGTATTTTTGGTTCGGCGAGGAGCCGGTTCTAGCTGCGAACCTCAAGGAGTACTTGCGTGGCGAAAAACCCGAAATCGGCAACGCTGTCGCCGCCTGGTCCAGCGTCACCGGCAAGGGACTACTGTACTTTGTCAAGCACGCCGACCAAAAGGAGCACCCCGCTGGTGCCCTCAATTTGGTGTGTACTACAGTGCTAGAAATGTCGGCATTTTCACTAACCTAATTTAGGCATACGCCACTGATCTCCACAAAGACGGTCTTGTTGGCTTCGCACTCAAGATTTCTGGCCACAAGCATGCTTTCGAGGCTCAGACTGCTGCCGAGCGTGATGGTTGGTTCGTTGCTGTCGAGAAGGCGATCACTGAGGCCAAAGCCGCCAAGGACGGTGTCGAATCCAGCGAGGAGTACAAGGAGCACAAAGAGAAGATTGGTACGCATAAAAGTTTCTGGTTTCTGAATGCGTCGCATTGTGCAGCGCCAGATTGTCGATCCATTAGTATGCAGCATGCTGACATCACACAGGCAAGCCCACTACGCTAGCGGCTGCTACCACGTCCGCTTCTGCCCCTAAGAAGAGTACCGACGCTACACCCAAGGCGTCAGAGACTGAGGCCCCGGTTACTGAGGAACCCGTTGTTGCCGCACCGGCTCGCACTGGTTCCGCATCCAGCGCCTCTGATGTTGAGAACAAGAAAGCGAAGAAGGCCAAATCTAAGTCTCGCTCCGCGTCTCGCAAGCGTGCCTCCATCTTCGGTGGTCTTCTTGGAAAGAAGGACAAGGCTGATGACAAGAAGGATGAGCCCAAGGTTGAGGGCGAGTCTTCCAAGGCTGCACCAGAGGGCACGAAGGATGAGGCCGCTGCCCCTGTCGCTGAGAGTAAGTTGTATGCACATGTCGATGACGACCATTACTGACAAATTTTTTAGCTTCTACTGCTCCTGTCATCACTACCGACATCCCCAAGGCGGACGAGGAGGTCAAGACTGAAGCTACTCCTGCTCCCATTGTCGTCCCTACTGTCGAGGAGTCAAAGGCTGGAGAGTCTACCACCAAGACCGCTGATGAGAAGCCAAAGCCCACTAAGCGCGGAAGCATCTTTGGTTCTTTCTTCGAGAAGGTCAAGAGCCCCACTTCCGAGAGGAAGGAAGCTGACATTGTCCCCGCTCCCATCTCTAAGGACTCAGAGCCCACTGCTGAGGCTTCAAAGCCCCTTGATGAGGCCGTTGTCGCAGCACCACCAGCGACTACCGAGTCTGCAACAGAGCCTGCTTCACTGAAGACCGATGAGGTTAAGCCTGCGGAGACCAAGCCAGCTGTCTCCACTCCCAGCAAGGAGAAGGAGCACTTCAGCTTCGGCAAGCTCTTCGGCAGCAAGGACCGCGCGAAGTCGCCGGCTGCTGCAGATAAGGCCCCAGCACCAGAGGCCAGCAAGGTTGATGCGGTCGCCCCCAAGATTGAGGACACCACCGCCCCGGCTGCCACTGAGCCCGCGGAGCCTGCTACTGAGGCCAAGGTTGAGCCCACCGTTGGCGACAAGAAGGAGGAAACCACCCCAGTTAAGAAAGAGAAGCGTGGCTCCATCTTCGGTTCTCTTGGCCGCTCATTGAGCAAGGCTACCAAGAGCAAGGACCCCAAGGAGAAGAAGGACACTGCCGTCACCCCCACCACGGTCCCCGAGACCGCTGAGCCCAAGGACGAGGCTGCTGCTGCCCCTGTTGATGACAAGAAGGACGAGACCCCCGCAGTTGCCGCCCCCGCCGAGAAGAGCATCGGTGATGTTGTTCCCGAGGCCGTCACCGTCGGCGAGGCTCCGAAAAGCAGCTCAGCTGTGCCTACCACTGCATAAGAAGGTATGGTGGGAAGATACCACCTTACTCAACGAGAGCCATGATGGAATGACGGAAAAGCAAAGATACCGCAACTCCCTCATCTGACCGCATTACCGCCATTGATACCCCCAATCACGTACTGGATCGTTCCTGTTGGTCCAGGCGCACGTTTGGATTGAGCTTTACAGATCCCCCCCTTTCATACATGTTCGAACTCCTCTTCGACCAACTGCTGTCGCTCTCTCCTGTGGTTTACGATCTGCGCGGCCCTGTTAGGATGAGGCTTGTCCATCTTTTCCTTTCCAGTACGCCTGCCTGCTTTTTGTCTAGATTGATACCACTTTGCTATTGTTTTTCCTTTTGATACCCCTGCTGGGTCTTGGAAGTACTGTCAGTCGTTTTTGTTATGTTTTATCGCGAAATACCCCCTGATACCCCCCTGCGTACAGCCTTATCAGGAGATGTACACAAGCGGCCACTAGGGCACCACACCCACGACGTAATAATCTCTAATCGAGTCTGGTTCTTTATATCCGCATGTATTGCTGTGATGTGAATGTGTTGCCGTTATGCTATGTCCAAACCTGTTGTCGCTTATTAATATGCCTAGCACCTTGCACCAAGGCAGTGTGTTGAGCCGAGCCAAGCCACCCACCACAGCCCATCTAGTGCCTAGTGCTTGCATGGGATGTGGCAAGCTTCAACAGACGGCACGAGAAGCGATCACGGGAGCGGGAGGATGGGCGATAGCGGCTATCGGTACAAATGTAGGAAGCGCGCTTTCCTCCTAGATCGAACGACTGCAACACCCAACGTCTCCACTGTGGCCTCGCCCCCGCAGCACAGTGTCATTTGCTTTTCACAGGCTCCACGCCGCCTAGGGTACAAATCGCCCTCATGCGACCATCACTTTATACCCTCCAGCCCCCTGCACTATTGGTATTGCGCCATCATCACTGCTGCGACGTGTACCTACTGGCTTCCTTTCGCTAGGACTGCGACTGAGGGGTAGACGGTAGGACGGCTCACCATGGTATGCGGACCTGGCCCTGTATTCTGTCCTATTTGAGACTGACCGCCCGAGGGGTGTTGTGCTTCACGTCTGGACGACGATGGCCCAACTGAAGCTATTCGTGCCCACTCGTCTTCGCGTAACATTACTGCCCCTTCTACGCGACCAGGCTCTATTCCCTCTCCTCGTGGGTCGCATGCCTCCCAGGGCATCGCTCCTGCCTCGAGCAGTCGCCAGGACCCCATCGACCGCCCTAACACGCCCCTCAAGGCCATTCCCATGTTTCAGCGATCACGACTACCCAACACCCTCGCATCTCCCACCAGCGCTGGCCGAGGGCGCGTAAGGCCCCTCACCGACTCCACCAACGTGACGTGGACGCGAGCTCGGCTCGAGAAAGAGCGCAATGACTGGTGGGACACGCAAGTAACTGGATCGCAGGAAGTCTGGGGTGCTATTCGGCTAGCATCACAGTCGCTACAGGCTGGGAAGATACGGGATGCGCAGCAATGGCTTGAGACCATGGAGTGCACCTGCCCGACTGGCTGTCTTTGGAAAGGCATATATGACTCCACAGGCGTCCTGTATAAACCTCCTGAATGGCTAATTGTTGAACCTGACGGTCTGGTGGCTGAGGAGAGCTTTAATGAAGAGGCGGCTGCCACTGGAGTAGACGGTCTACAAGAGGTGGCTGATGACGATGAAGACGACGAGCCAGAACTTGTGCGCGTGAGGGTCAGTCGCAACAGCCAAGACGTTCTGATCAAGGCCCGAAGGAAAGAGCATGTTGCCTCTATTATTGAGAAGATCCAGAAACAAGCAGAGGTATATTTGCCAGTAAATATTTATCCTAGGGAGACTTTTGCTGACAACAACAGTTGGAACCGCCATTCAAAATTCGTCTTGTCTATGGCGGACGCGTCTACCAGGACAATGAGACTCTTGAGTCACACCCATTGTGGGATTTTGCCAATGACTTTGTCGTCAACGCATTGATTTTGGAATAGCTCTGGACTAGTACGCTAATCGGGCCTCATAGGCCGACTGTCGTTGCCCTCTTTCGGCACCAGCAACAAGGACTGGTGCATTGGACAAATCAACTTGCCTCCGCCTGAACATCAATATTGCACACGACTTAATAAAGTCACATAACGGATAGCATCACTCTATTTCCAGCCTTAAGCATAGGACTCCAGGTCTCTGTCTCCTGATCCTTTGTCCACAGATAGTGCCTTTGTCCGCGTTTTAGATACCCCTTGCTACACATCTGCTGGCCATGTACTCCGGAAGCTTACTAGCCCGGTCCATCTTCGCTCAATCAATACCATAATGTATAATCATAGCCTTTGGTGTAGACTGCGCAAGTAGTGAAGTGTTGAACCAACGCAAGAATATGCACAAGCGGTACACTAACAAACCTAGCCACGGCAAGAACCTTCACCGGCGGCCCGCTCTTTCTAGACCTGTTTCAAAATGACGCGTGAACAATAGGTGCACCAGCGCCAATCTACCACGCACACCCTATCGATAAGCCGCACGTCCCCCCAACCGCGGCCCAAATAATTCCTCCCTCTACAAAACATCTTCCACCACACCGCCCTCCCACACATACACACAGACATACACGCACCCATACCACCCATACCACCCGTACCACACACATACGCACGACCACCAAAAATGTCCCAAAACTACACCACAACCCAACAACCCACGCAAGACGCCCCCGCCATCGACGCAACCGCGCGCACCGTACACTACAAGTGCGGCGACTGTGACCAGGACGTGCCGCTCAAGCGCGGCGAGCCCATTCGGTGCAGAAACTGTGGGCATCGCGTGCTGTACAAGCAGAGGACGAATCGGTGAGTAGTTGATTCCGCTTCTGTGAGAGGGGACAAGCTAATGGAGGGAATAGCATGGTGCAGTTTGAGGCGCGATAATTGGGATCAGAGGGTTTGGCTGGAGTTAAGGGATGGGAGGGGAAGGGAAGGAGTTATTTGTTTGCGGGCCGGGGGGGGGGGTGATTCACGGGATGAAATGGAGTGACTTCAGACATAGCGACAAAGCTTCATATTTGATTCGTGCTCGCCTATAGGGCTAAAGAGTCTGGGAGAACAACGGAATGCACAAATATAACGACGCTTCGACCGTTTCCTCGCTATCCCCCCATGCGTAGGCTGCAAAAGAGACATAAGAGGGCAGGGAAGCCCAGGCAGGATCAAACGCCCATACATGCTCGTGATCGTTATCATGGGGGAAGTAGAGTGCAACTCTATATAATACCTTGACATGTGGTTTAGAAATCTTTACAGGACATGTTTGAAGCGCAGGCTGCGCTGTACGTCTAAGGCCCTCGGTATGCGTCGAAGCGCTTGTACGTGTAGCCGATGAAGGGTAGGCTGGTTGCATACTCGTCATCGCCGGCCTGCGCGGCCTGGGCCCTGTATGCAGCGCTAGTGTCGTTCTGGTCAATCTCGTCAATGGGAAAGTACTGGGTATCGACGTTGGACGATAGCTTCGGCTCGAATGGTGCTCGGATTCTGCGCAAGGCGTGCCAATCGACACCGCGGAAAAACGGATGTTGCTTGATCTCGCTGGCGCCTCCAATACGGCCAAGGCGATGTTCGGCATCGCAGATTAAGCTAGAGTGGTTCGTTAGTCACGAGTCATGCCATCAACAACTCATCGCGAACTCACCGCCTAACAAAGTCTTCCGCTTCGGCTCCCAACTGTTGGTCTGGGGGAAAGTGTAGGTTTCGTGGCCAGTCAACAATCTTGCGGTATGTGTCATGGGGCTCTTCAGCGCAGAACGGTGGCCAGCCGATAAGGCACTCGAACATGATGGTACCCACGGACCACCAATCGCAGCCAAAGTCATAACCCTGGCCGCCAAAGATCTCTGGCGCAATGTAATCGGGGGTACCCACGGTCGAATAAGCTAACTGCCGACGAGACTTCCTCCATGTGTTGATCTGAGTTCGGTTGCTGACAGTCAATTGAATCTGGTCTAGGTTCATGGAATTTCGGTTGTCGCGTGCAGACTTGTGTGCGCCCCCGGCGAGGAGTTTCTTGTAGTAGCCTGCGTCGTGCTCCTTGTGGAAACCCGTGGAGAGACCAAAATCGGTCAACTTGATATGGCCTCCGCGGTCCAGCAAAATGTTGTCGGGCTTAATATCACTTGGTAGCTTTAGCAAAAGTCTGTCGCAACTTCGAATGACCTACCGATGGATAAAACCGAGCTTATGAACAGCTTCAATGGCGAGCGTAATCTCAGCCATGTAGAAGCGCGTAATATCCTCCGTAAAAATCTCGTACTTGATAAGCATAGTCATCAAGTCACCTCCAGGCAAGAATTCCATCAACATGTAAAGGAAGGTGTTGTCCTGGAACGTCGTGTGCAACTTGACAACCCAGGGACTGTCTGACTCCGCAAGAATATCACGTTCGGACCGTACGTGGGCTAGTTGATCTTTCTTGAACTGGAGGGTATCAGCCTGGTGTATTTGTCACAATGCATATCTGTAGCGTTACCA
Organism: Ophiosphaerella narmari; assembly: GCA_028456235.1. NCBI lineage: Eukaryota > Fungi > Ascomycota > Dothideomycetes > Pleosporales > Phaeosphaeriaceae > Ophiosphaerella > Ophiosphaerella narmari. The sequence goes on along the minus strand of JALNQA010000045.1, from coordinate 89,100 downwards.
TTTCTTGCTTGACAAGCGATTTCAGAGCATAGATTTTGCCATCATTCTTCCTCTGGACAAGCTTGACCTCTCCAAAAGCGCCCTTGCCAATAATCTTCAAGGTAGAAAAGTTCTCAGGCCTCTCCTTGGTCCTCAGGAAACGCAGGTATTCTACCTCGGCACGTCGCATGCTGTTCTCCTTCTGGATCTTTCTGTTATCCGAAATGGAGGGTTCCTTCATGATAGACTCTAGCTCTAGGGCTCTACAGCGGCGTTAGTAGTGCTAGTACGGGACACCATTTGTCATACCTCTGGTTTCGGTCGCGTGCACGCTGAACGCTATCCTTGAAGAATGTGTTGATCAGGCTCTTTGACATGGTCGCCTGCTTATCGACATTGTCGGAGTACTTCTCAGGTGACCGCTTTGGTGCCTCCTCATCGTATAGTGAAGCTGGTCGAGGGCCCTGGGCACTGCCGCCGTAGCTGCCATAGCCTCCATAGCCACGGTTGTCGGCAGTGCGTGGGCGCTGCGGGTTGGGCGAGGCCTGGCGGCCGTATGGGCTGCCAGAGCGGCCGTTTCCTCCCAAATGCTGGCTGGAAAGCTGCTGAGCTAGGCCATTGGCATCGAAGCGCTGCTGCAGGTGTTGCTGCTGCAGGTTGCCTTGCTGGCCCTGGTACTGTGCCTGCTGGTAGGGGTTCTGGAAGTAGCCGCCGCTGTGGCCATTACCCGGGTGTTGTTGCTGTTGTGCGCCCCAAACCTCCTGCTGACCGGCCTGGTTGGGGTATACGGGCTGTGGGAAAGTGCTTGGTGTTGTTGGGAACGCCCGGCCGCCGTCCTGGTATTGGTTGTTGCGGTCACCGCCACCAAAGTTCAGCTGCAGGCGGTTGGACTGCTGATTGCTGTTCATGGTGAACGTGGGGGAGGAGCTCGGGGTGCTTTAAGTCGGTTCAAGGTGGTGGGGACGGCAATGTTGGGAGCTTTCACAAGGGAAGAGGAGCCCAATTCGACTAAAGCGCGGGGAAAAATAATCCCGAAGGAAGGAGCACTGTCACAGACAGCGGAAGAGATTGGCAGCCAGAGTGAAAAGAGATTGCAGAGCAGACACAAAAAGCGGAAGAGAAGTGAAGTGCACGAGTTGCAGCAGCCCAGATCAGTCAGGGATGGATCGACTGTGGCAAGTGGGCCCAAGCGCGGGAGAAGAGGGGCGTATGTATGACTGCGGTGCCGCATCACACTCCATACCAAACACAATGGAGCAACGTCAACTGAACATTCCAATGCTCCGTACTTTCATGCATTAATATAACTACAAGGCGCACTACCTCTCTGCCTACACGCTAAAGAACGGTATTATTTGCATAGCACATGGATACATCTCACCATAATAGTACAACCTCGACAATCCTACCGACAAGTGCTAAGCCAGCGCGACTATCCAAAATGGCCCAACACTCAGAAGATACTGCCGCCAAAATGCTCAAGATTATGTAGCGATAATATCGCTAGAGGGTATATAACAGTGGTAGTGGCCACCTACCACAATCGGAGTGTCGACAAGTGCCGACAGGCAATGCGTTGTAATGTCAAAGTGCGATATGCGTTTGTTGCGCCGGTGGATGCCATATTCAAAAACGTGCGCCGGTAATGTTGAAAAAAGATCCCAAAGTTGAACTGGTGAGGAGCACCAGAGTGTCGAATAGAAGTGATTATATAAAGCGGTGTGTCCAGCAAGCATCGTCAGGTCAGTTGCAAATATTAGGTGGATTTCATTAGGACCTTGACCTTCTCTCGTTCAGCGAGAATGTCAGCCTGCAGTCTCCTGGTCTGCCTCATGGCCTCGTCCCTTGTCATCTGTTAGCAGTGAATCTTCAAATAATTGACCATAGGAAGCTTACCTCTCGAATTGCAAGTCTGCTACCTCAATCTGTGCAGTGTTCATGCGGCCTACAACTTCCTCCATTTCATGGTCGGCGTCCCTCAGAGCTTTCTCGAGCTCCTCAACACGCTTTTCTAGGAGCTCGGTCTTGGTGGCTTCGGACATGGTCATGGCAGGTCCAGATCTGGTGACGTCGAGACGAGGGGATCGGGCAGTGAAGACCGGTGACGAGGGCGTCTTGGGCGAGAAAGCAGATGGGCTAAGCAGGCCAGACTTGACGCGGCGCAGGTGGGTACCGTGGCTCTCTTTCAGGGCCTGTACTTCAACCTCGTGTTTAGCAATAGCATCCTCTGATGATTGCTGAGCAATCATGACCTTGTCTTCGGCTGACTTGAGTCGGCGTTCTAGCTCAATGATCTGTTCAGTCGATTTCCGCTGTTCTTCCTCTCCACGAGAGATAGCGTCTGTCAGACGGGCGCGCAGTGAGCTGTTAGCCTCAAGCTGCTTCTGAATTCGTTCTGAAAGTTCGTCCATGCGCGTGGCAGCAGCGAAGAGCTCGCCGCTAAGCTTCTGCTCCTTGCCTAGATGGTCCATCTCGGACTTTTGTAGAGCACGAGCTTGTTTGCGGTATTGCTCAGCCTCCTTCTGAGCAAATTCACGCTCCGCCTCTGCGTCTGAAATGCTTTGCTTCAAAAGTTCCAGTGTTCGTGATGTCTCAGCCTCTGCGGCACCGAGCGATTCATCACTCAATTCTAATTGCTGGACATGTGCAAGGGAAAGAGCATGGGTGGATTGTAGCTCTTTGTACGCCTTGTCTAGAGAGATGGGCTCATTATTGAGCTGAATTTCGGGAATCTCAATATCGTGTTCTCGAAGAAGGTCGCGGAGCGAACCAGTCTCTTGCTGTGCACGGTCGAGGTCCATTCGTAAGCCTCCTAGGCCTTTCTCGCACTGCCATTTTTGCTCAAGCGCATCATCGGCGCGACGCCGAAGCGAGTTGACCTCTTGTCTTAGATCTGTGACCTCCTTATGGAACGCAGTTCTACGAGGGGTGAGGTTGAGGGCTGCATCCCTCTCACCCTCCAACTCTTTGATTCGACGTTGAAACTCCCGCTGCTGCATATCCTGTCGCTGCAAGAGATGCTTAAGTGCTTTGTGAAGTGCATCGCGTTGCTCTTCCAAGTCTTTCACGGGATTGCTTGCCATTTGGCCCTCTCTCGGCGACATCTCGCCTGATCGGTCCTTGACAGAATTTGAACGTGAAAGAGACCCTCTCTTAGAGTTGAAGCCAGCACTCCGAGCCAAAGAGTTCGACCGTGTTAGCCCGATACGAAGGTTCGTGATTGGGTTGCTGTCAGACTCTTCCGCAATGGATTGGAATCGGACCTCCTGCGATTGTCGTTGCGCCTTGGCGAGTGCCTGGTTCTCGGATCGCAGTTGTTGTATTTCTTGTTGCATACGAGTGGATTCATAAACAAGCCTTTCTGTATCGGCCTGCTCGGCCTCCAGCCCTTCGAGCCGTGACCTTAGCTGTGGGACCACTTCGTCTCGTAAGTTGTCGGCTTCGTTGCGGTATTTCTCAAGCTCTTCCCGCATGGCGGCCAACAAATCTTCAAAGTTTTCTTTGACCTGTCGCTCTTCAGCCAAGCGCCTCTTCGCATCTTCTAACGATGTTGCGAGTTCTTTGACTTTTGGTGCTTCGACGACTGAGCCTGCTCTGGACTTGTCGCCTACCTGATCTTCCAATTGTTGTACTTGCTCTTCGAGGTCTCTTCGCCGTCGAAGTTCCTCTTGCAGGCGCTCAGCCATGCTAACTTTTAGTTGTGCGCGTTCTTGCTCGGCTCTCCTGCGTAATGTTTCCACCTCTTCTAGTTTGCTTTCTGGGTCGTTGATGGGGAATCGGACAGAGCTAGCTCCAGAGTCTGAATAGTAGTCACTAGTTCTACGATTGTCAGACATGGGGGGCTGACTTTCGGCTTTCCAACGTTCCACCTCATCTTCGAGTTCCATTTCTCTTTGTATGGAGGACGCAAGCTCCGAGCTCAGCGCTCGCAGCTCGCGCTCCAGCTCCTCCACATGGGCATTCATCTGAGGCGACGACGATAAAAGAGGCGTGCCAGGCACGTTGAAGTATGAGCTGAGAGAATTGGCAGCGGGGATGTCCAAGCCGTTGGGTTTTGACTTGGTGGATGCGGCCATGTTGCGTCGCGGGGAGTCTGCGGGAGATAGAGATTGCTCTGAAAATGTGGTGATCGGGGATTCCGCGCCGTTCTGTTGCTTTGCTGAGTTCCAGCCAAAGAAGGACGTGAAACCTCCGGCTGGAGATTTTGGCTTGTTCGGTTGCCCTCTGCTGTCCGGGCGTTCGTCGTTGAAATTTTCGTTCACGCCATCGATCTTGATTCCGAGGTCTGGTGGTCTGCTGTCTGATGTGTACGCGGGCATGCTGGGCATAGTAGGAGATCGTGCGTGTGTTGCTGTGCTGCCTGCAGCGTTTAATCCTTTTAATCTATTCTTTGGTGGTGGATGAAAACTGCTTGCCGAAGGGTCATGCCGCGGTTGCTGCGAACTAGGGTTCAAAGGCGATGGGAAGGGTTTCTGTTTGAGGACACCAGTTACGGGAGTGCCTCCATGCGGGTTGCTGTGAATATGTCAGTATGCGGCGGCAGATGCGAGATGGGATGGTGCGTACTCGTCCAGGTTCCTGGGCACAAGGAAGTCGTCGTCGGTCAACGGCGGCAACAGCACAGTCTCCAGAGGGCGCAAAGACTGAGGGGCGACAACAGGATTGGATTTGCCCTGACCAGTGAAGGGCAAAGAATTAGATTGAACGTCTAGGAAACGGGCAATGACGGGCGAGTCTGCAGGCAGGGGCTTCCGTCTCACGGGCGGCGTCTGCAGAGCAAGAGGAAAAAAGGTGGACGCAGTCTGGGGCCGAAAGGTAGCAAAAGACTGGATGGGTGATGAAGCCAGACCAGGAGGAGCAATCGCGCGAGGCGGCGAAGGCGCGCTACGAGAGGCTTGGGTGTGCATTATTCGTTATTCGTTGTTATCCCCCCGCGATAGGCATGGTTCTGCACAAAATGGAGGAGGTGGTGAGGCGCCAATGTGGCAGGCGCTGGTAAAGGGGGACCTAGCAGCCGGGCAGCTCCTCGAGTCTAGGCGTGGGCGAAGCGAGGAAATTGGCTCGACTAGATGGGTGATGGTCGCCCACGGCGGTTCGCCCTCGTCGAGTGGGGAGCGTGCTGCGCCGGGGCGCATGCAGGAACGGTGGGTGCGTGGCCAATTACGCGCCGGCCAGCTGCTGCGATGTGCGGTGCTAGCGACGGGCCAGCGTCAGTGTGCGCTGCGGTATGGAAATGGTTGCCGTCTATATGGCGATGGTTGTTCGCGCACTCCGACTGACAGTTGACGGTCCCAGGGCTGTGGTGACGCCGATGGCCTGCCCATGCCATAATCCTTTGCCAGGCCCTGAGTCTCCTGAAACTCTTCCCGTTGCCGGCTCTACCTGTTCACGCAGCCCGCATCAACACGTCGGCCGTTCATCGCAATCACCCATCGCAAACCTAATCGCACTTTAAATTGGGCACAGGCAAGCCAACGGGCGGCTTGCATTTTGCCTTTCTTTTTTCGTCGCCCTGCGGCCTCTGCGCACGCAATCATCCTCTGCCACGGCCCAAAGGAGACGCCCAGTTCAGCCAGCGCGCCGATGGGGAAAGGCGTGCCCCATGCTTGGCAGGGGTAGCCTCCATGCCTAGCCTGTTGCCACCAAGCACACGACACCCATGCCGCCGACTTTAACAAGGCACAGCATTCCACGCCTGTCCCGGAGCAGTTAGGACTGCTGTAGATTCCTCCCGTCCTCTGCGCCATCTTGAAGAATGGAAATCATCTACACCTGCCCCATGGCCAAACCAACAGATCCCGTGCATGTTTGGGCATGGCATGCGCATAACGCTCCACACCGATTAATTGGCAAATTCCACAGCAAATGAAGTTACACGCAACGTCCTCGAACGTGATTTGAGCGGTGTTTCCCTGATCATAACGGCCGCTGAACGTGCTCCTGAGACAGGGGGTATTTGCGTGGGGTGCGCCGATTGCACGAGTCATGTACCCCACTCAGCTCGGCAATAACCGATACCATACACCACCAACCGCATCCAACCTACTGCGCATCTCACGTGCTTTCACTGCTCCAGCACCACCTCAACATGGCCTACCAATCTCCGCACCAGCCCCAGGGCTTTTACCGGTACGATGAATCGACCCCGCCGCCGCCTCCGCCAAAGCCACCAGCGCACCTGAGTAGCACGCCGCTGTCGGGTCCACCACTGCCCCCACCCCCACAATCATACAGCAACCAGCATCAATCTTCACACAACCACCCCCAAAATGCCCCTCCAGTCGAGCAGCTAGCCGTCCAGCCGCCAGCCGACGGATGGCTGCCTGACATTCTACGAGACAAAACGTACGTCATCCGAAGCCAAACAATGCCAAATACTAACACCCACACAGCACCAAAGACCTCCATCATATACTCCAGACACCGCCCCTCCAACAAGCCCTCATCCACAACCCAGACACCGCCCACCTCTCCATTCCCGCCTCCACCACGCCCCTCCAATCTCTCCTATCCCAAAACATCGCTCTCGCCAAATCTCTCCAACAACTCGAATCTCACCTCCAACACCAGCGCACTACCACACAATCCCGCCTCCTCGCCCTCCGCGCCCTCGAGCGCCAATGGCGCGACAAGCAATCCGAGCAAGATGAAACTCTGCGCGAATTCAGCCCCCCCGCCATGTACCAGCGGCTCAGCGCCGCAGTCGGCGAGCAAGACGCCCTATGTCGCGGCCTTGAGGAGAGTTTCCTCGAGGGCGAGGGCGGGGCTGTGGCGAGTGAGCGCGAGGTGACGGATTTTGTGCGGAGATTAAGGGAGGGGCGGAAGATTGCTTATTTGAGGGCTGAGAGAAAGGAGAGATGGGATGAGGGGAGAGTTGGGGGATGGCGGTAGTAGCACGCACCGCATGGGTATCAGACATAATCTTGCACAAAAACTTAGACTCTTCTAACACATTTCATCTCGACTTTCCGACTCGTATTATTAAGCAGTTACGGGGTGCACTATCATCTGTCCTACCACCCAATCATGTTCAATTCATCCCTATCAGAGATCTCAAACACTTCGCCTACCCATACAAAACGAACCCGTTCCATCCAGCAAAACAGCATACATACGTAGACGTTTCCATCTCCAGACGCGCGCAACAACTCAGCATAGCTGATTTGTCATGCACCTTTGCATGAAACGAGCTTGCGCGCAAAACGGCAACAAGGTAATCTAAACTATGGAATGGAGGAATTAGTAATCTGCGTCCTATATGCCGGGACACGGAAGCCTATCACTCGTTCGAGAGACGCACATACTTTTGCGTCGAGATTTCGATAGGCGGAGAATACTCCTGTTGGATGTCACAGCGCCCGTTGAACACATGAGCGATTGCGGACCATATTCTCAATGTATCATGAATCCGCTTGGGGCACTCGTGAGCGATTGTAGATGAATGGCGTGCCGTGCAGGCCGAGGGTGTGTCAAGGGGTGGTAAGTACACTTGAAGTAGGTAGCTACTGTGGGTTGTACCTGATACAAGCACACCATACTCGGCACTCGGACACAATATACCAACACACACACACACCATACCGCCAAAAAAAAAATATGCACCGGGTATCACTCAGTGTTCCATCCTAACCACCTCACAAACCATCCACCCTACTCATCACTCACCCGCAATCCCTGTCGCCCGCGAGCAATCGCGTCGCCCAGATCCATATTTGATGCTTGTCCCCGCACACCCGAAATGAAGCGGCGTCCCCCATCCATATTCTTCTTATGCCTATCTTCCTCCTCCGCGTCCTTGATTTCGAGCTGGCGCACGCGCTCCGCACGCTGCCCCTCGAGTGACATGGCGGAAGCCTGCATCTTGGCGAGGCGTTCAGCGGCGCTCTCTTTATGCTCCTGTTTGGCGGGCGGGGAGGCGCGGGGGTGGTAGGGGCGCTGTTCGGGGCTGCGGTGGGGTTTGGAGTGTGGGCGACGTGGAGGGGTGTGGTCGCGGCGCGTGTAGTCCCTGTCGTCACGATCGTCGCGTCTGCGGGGTGAGCGGGAGCGTCTGCGGTCGGTGTCGCGGTGGGCTTTGCGATAGGGGGATCGGGACTTGGATCTTGTTCGGGAGTCTGAGCGTCTGCTTCTTATAGGTTTTTCGTCACGGTCGTGGTGGCGGTGTCGACGGTCTCGTCTGTCGCGGTCGTCGTAGTCGTATGATCTTGATCGTGAGCGGTCGCGTCGGCTACGATGCTTGCGCTCTCGATCTCTGCTCCTGTCTCGGTCTCTTTCCTTGTGCTTGCGATCTCGCTCCTTCTCCTTGGCTCGCTTCTCGTCATATTTGGCTTGCTTCTGCGCATCCTTCATTGCTTTGAGTTGCATTTCCATCTTCTGCTTTTGGATCATGAGAAGGGGGTCCTCAAGCACCTTCTTCTGCGTGTCTCTCGCCGAGTTTGCGTTCGAGTTGCCCACCGCGTCGATGCCCACTGCAGCACCTTTCTGTAGGCTCTGGGTATCATTCGACTTCAACAGATTATCGATCCTGCGCTTTCCAAGTAGATAGCCTTCGCGCTCCTCCGTAACTGCGCCGCCATCGCCGCTGGGGCCTGCATACATCCAGTCCACACGCTTCGTGACAACCTTGCCGCCAGAAGCCTCTTGCAACTTCTGTAGCTCTTCGATCTGACGCTCCTCCTCGCGCTCTTTCCGCAGTTTTTCAATCTGCTTGCGCTCTTCCAATGCTGACTTCTCCTCTTTCCACACGCGCTCCTGATTCTTTCGCAAATGTGGATGCCATGACTTCTTCAAATTGAGATCACCACCCATGTTTGCGGCCTAGCGAAGTGTCGCGCAGAGTGGTTATATTGTCGAGTAAACGTAAAGGTGTGTTTTCAACGTCTCTAGTTACTCAGTTATTCGAGAGTAGTGATATTTTGAGAGAGGGTGGTTGTAGTTGGTGAGCAAGCGTCGAGAAAGAAAGCGGAAGGCGCGCCACCGCGACCAGCCATCTGCCAAGCCACTATAAGTTCACCCCCGAACGCTCCCCGCAAAAGTTTCTAGCAAGAACCTCACCAGCGAGCACAAAACTCATCACCAATACACGGAAAGGCTTACCAAAGATCTGGAACAGGCGTCTAATCACTTGAATCAGCACATAATTACTGTATTCTTGGGCCGCATTAGTATTGGGAAACGTTTTGCCATTCACATGGCAACTAGGAAACGCAACGAGTGGCTCGACGCCGACGAGAGTGAGGATGGCGAAAGGGGCTATGATTCGGAGGAGGAGGGCAGGGCGCGCGTAATTTCCTCTAAAAAGCGGCAAAAGGTTGACCATGCGTCCGAAGAAGAGGGGGACGACAACGGCCTCCAAGGCGACTTCAACGACGACGAAGATATCCCGGACTATTCCAAGAATTCTGAGCTTGCGCAGCTCGAGAAGCTCGCTGCAGGCCTTCCCTCGAATCTCAAGCTTCAATCTACAGAACTCGGCCAACCGATCTCACTTTCAGCGCCGAAGAAAGACAAATCTGGCGTCATATACCTCTCCCGCGTACCGCCCTTCATGAAACCCACTGTCCTTCGCTCTCTCCTCACACCATATGGCGCTGTCGGCAAAATCTTCCTAACGCCCGAACCTGCCGCCTCCCGAACACAACGTCTGCGTGGGGGTGGCACGCGGCGCAAACTGTTTCTTGACGGATGGGTTGAGTTTCTGCATAAACGCGACGCTAAATACGTAGCCGAAAATCTCAATGCGCAAACCATGGGTGGCAAGAAGCGTGGCAGGTGGCATGACGAGGTGTGGAACATCAAATATTTAAGTGGAATCAAGTGGAATCACCTTGTGGAAACGATCCAGAATGAGAACGCAGAGCGGGCAGCAAGACTTCGCGTCGAGATTTCCCGCGGAAAGTCCGAGAACAAAGCATTCTTGGAGAACTTGGAAATGGGCAAGATGATTCAAGGGATCGAGGCGAAGAAGAAGGAAAAGAATGATAGAGATGATAACGCTGCTGGCAAAGAGACAATAGAGGAGGTTGTAGAGAAGAAAGCAAAGAAGCCAAGGAGAGAGTTTGTTCAGCACGAAGTTACGACAAAGGGAGCGAAGAAGCCGGAACCGGGGCAGGACGTCAATAGAGTGCTGAGTAGTATGATGTGAGGGACCAGACAAGTGTAGAAGAAATGATACCATAAATGCTTTACAATCTGAATCAGATTCGTATATTCGTTCCCAAAGCTACTCATAGCAAAGTCTACAATGCTTTTCCGACTACCAGCAATCACGAAATCCAACGCCGCTCATTTAAAAAAAAATGCTAATTCGCAATCGGGGTATAGTGTAATCGCCATCTCTTCCAAACCACACAGGCATCATATTGCCGTCCCCCGCTCAAAACTCTCTCGTATCTCTGTCGTATACCGGTTATAGAACCGCGTCAACTTGTCGTTGAACTGTTTGTTCTTCTGGTTAATATAGGTAATATCCCCAGCATCCTGCTCGTCGCGTATGCCTCTCGCCGCCCGTGCCTTGAGCCGTGCCTTCTCGCCCTTCTCCAAATCATCGACCAGCTTATCAATAGCCTCCTTGCTGGGCTTATGGTCGTGCGAATACGATTCCTCTGCCGGCGTGTTGATCTGGTTGTTGAGTGGATTGACCGTGTACAAATCGCCCGAGGGAGACTCAATGAGCTGCAGTAGCCCAGACTGCACTTGTCGCTGGAGCTTCTCTGCTTTCTGGCTGGCGTAGCTTTCGAGGTCGACCTTGTCCATTTGCTTGAGCTGGCGCTTGTACACCTTGTTCGCCTCCTTTGTGTAGTCTGCGAATGCGACGTTGTCTCTGCTCCGCGCCTTCTTGGCCATGCGCTTGTCCCAGCTTTCGCTTTCTTCGACGGTGTAATCCCAGTTTCGCTTGCGCTCGAAGTCGGGGTCTTCGGATTTCAGCAGCTTGTAAGAGGCTTTGTCGTGCGCGTCCTGGAGCTTGGATATTTGTGTCAGGCGGGCGGTGCGGTCTTCGGCGTCGCGAACTTCTTTCTCAGTGGCTTTGCGACCGGTTTCTTTCTGCGCTTGGAGCGTTTTGAAGCGCGCCATGCGGGCTGCGAGCGCGGCTTTGGCATCTGGAGGTGCAGGCTTGCTGGCATCTGAGGCAGACTCAGCCTTGCCCGTTGGGGGAGTTGGCCCTGGTTCGGGCATAGTTTCTGGAGACTCTTGTGACTTTTCTACATTGGCCATGTTGACGTTGCGCGTGACTAAACGTAGTAGGGGACTGAGGCTTGATTCGAGAAATGCGAGAGGTTGCCATTGCCAAGACCTTAGCTCGAAGCAGCCGTCCTGTCACAATCGACTTCCTCTACCACACTGCGTCTTTCGCTTCCCCAGGGAATAGCCTATCTAGGAAACTTGCTTGTTTGGGGTCACTATTGTCTGTTGTCGTGCAACCACTGCTAGCTGCCGGCAGTGATAAAATATGCATAGATGTCTCGTTTCCAAATAAATGGGATCGAATTGATTTCGCTAGAGCTATCTTTTACTCCACGAATTGCGTCTTTATACCCCTCTTTTTTCCTGAATTGAGTGTTCACAGATGTAGCCATATTATACAGTCGTATCGAGATTGTTTGGTTGCACTGCAAATGATTACCACTAGCACATGTAGGGAGACTTCTTCATACATAAAAGCTAGTAATGTCCCAAGTCCCAACCCGTTGTTCGGATACTGGTTCCCTTTGTCAGAGCTTCACCATGGATATTACTAACTCGAACTTCCTTCTTCTCGGCCCGCTTTCCGCTGTTGCTCTACACGAGGCTGTGTTGCGACGGGTTGAGGTGGATCTTCTGGCTTCACCAATTATCATCACTTCCTGTATTGTGTATACGGCACTTGTTTACTACATAGCCATTTATCCTACAACACTGGCATTTATATCTTTCTGGGTCCCATTGTGGCTGTATATTGGCTTTTACCGCATCTTCCTCCACCCACTGCGGACGTTCCCAGGGCCTTTTAAAGCAAGGCTATCGAAATGGTGGGCCATAAAGCAGACTTTAGCGTCCAACCTGCATTTCCATCGAATTCAGCAACAACTACAGAAAGAATATGGAGACTTCGTGAGGACAGGTATGCATGCGAAGCTAGAGACGCGTGATATTCCCAAGCTGACGAACGGAGGCCCGCGAGAACTCACTATATTTGATGTAGATGCCATCCCGACTCTTTATGGAGCTCAATCAAAAACGACCAAAGGCCCATGTTTTGATTTTCTTGAGAAATCTCTGCATCAAACTCGTGACAAGCAATTTCATCGCCAACGGCGCAGGGTTTGGGATAATGCGTTCAAAGCTTGTCAGTATATTTGCGGGTGTCATCTGCATGGCTATTTTTTGACTGTGTCAAGCTCTGTTTGATTACGCCCCTCGCATCGAAGAATTTACAGACCAACTCCTCGCCCGTTTGCGAAGCCACGAAGGTCAACCTGTGCCGCTGTTGAAATATACAACATACTATGCATACGATGTAATGGGAGACTTGGCATTTGGGAAACCAATGGGGTTTACCAAGGGCGAATCAAATGACGTTGCTGACAGCATCTTGAAAATTATGACAGAAAGTGTCCCTGTTATGGGCGTGTTGCAACATATACCATGGCTAATAAAAGCGCTTTCTGTCATAACGTCTCGCGTAGGGCCGATGAAAGAATGGACTAACTATTCTGCTGGCGAAATGAAAGCGCGAATAGCAGTACGTTCTTTGCTTTGGTTGCAAGTAGGTTCTCAATACTAAAGCCATCACAGCGCAAAAACACCAAAACAGATTTCATATCACACCTCATAAAAAACACACCTGATGATCCAGAAGGTCGAGCTCTACTCTACGGTGACTCGCGCCTCATTCTCAGTGCTGGAAGCGAAACCGTCTCCACCGCCATGGTCTTGATTCTCATACATCTCACCACCCATCCAAAATACCTACGCGCCGTCCGCGACGAGTTCCGCGCAAACGCCTCGACATACAACTGCCAGCATCCTCTTCCCCTCCTCGACGCTGTAATCAACGAGTCCATGCGTATGTGGCCCTCTGTCTTCTTTGCACCACAACGAGTCACTCCCCCAGAAGGTCTCAGCATCAACGGCCGCTTTATCCCCGGGAACATGATTGTCCAGATGCCTCACTTTTCGTTGTATCGAGATCCAAGAAACTTTGTCAAGCCGGATGAGTTCATTCCTGAGCGATGGCTTGGTCGACCAGAGCTGGTTCTTCGGAAAGAGGCATTTTTCCCGTTCATGACGGGGCCGTATAGTTGTGCGGGCAAGGCTTTAGCATGGATGGAAATGAGGAGTGTGGTTGGGAGAGTGGTGAGTGAGTTTGATCTCGAGCTTCCAGAGGATTTTGATAGCAAAGCGTATTGGAATGGTATTCGGGATCAGTTTACGGCTGGAAATACACAGCAGAGTGTAAGCTTTGTGAGTGTCAAAACCTAGTTGTCGGCGTATGATACGAGCGTCATTCTTGGCTTGCTGTGTTATCGTATCTTTACATTGGTAGAAGTCAATCAGGGCTACAAAAGAAGATGGATGATGTGATGCGAATAGCCATAGGTCCCTCTTTTAACGCGGTCAGGGAAGCGAGTGCAGTCGTGATGAAGCTCTTTTACCATCAAAATTTTTATGCTACTGTATTGCTTGACATCGAACTTGTGCACATGTTCCCTGCTTCGCTCTAAAATCACCCGTAGCCTCTATATTACGACCACCAATGCATCATACTTCCCATACTAATTGATCCAGGGCAAATTGATTTCTTGTTGTATTTGTACAGAATAATGGTGGTTTCCGCACGCGATCGTGATTGTTATGTTTGGTGTGCGTGCGCTGGACTTTTCGCAGTTCTTGATGTAAGATCGGACATAGAATGGATAGTGAGCGCTGCGTAACTGGAGCTCGGCTTTTTCTCAATCAGCGACCTGCTGTTCTCGATAATGTTCATGAGCCGTAACGTACAAGAGATTTTGGTGATTAAGGATCGGGCTGAGGTCGAATTAGGCCAATCAAATAGTTGACTAATCCCGATACGTCGATCTCAACCGCCCACGCCCAAGGTTTAGGGCACTAGCTTGCATAAGACCATTATGGTTTATCTATTATCGTGCAATTCTTGAGGCTGATTTCACCATGAGTAAGTACCCCTGTATTTTACTGGGCCCATGTCCACACCGCCCTCTGTCCAAACTTTCGATGCACACTTCTCGTCATTACCCTCTCTAAACAAACGTTCCTTTTATCCGATTTGTGATCGTTCCAGTAATAGCTTGGGTGGCTTGGGCAGGACAACAGTCGGAACGTTCGGATACTCAGATATGGTACTAGTGTATGCGGCATTTAGCAGGTTTCCAGGGTTCCATGCACAGTTCTCGTTAGTCTGCAAATAGCATGGAATACGCGTCGAACGTTTTCTGAGCGTACCTGGTTAAGGGACGAGGAAGTGTTCTAGTTTTCAAAAGAGATTTTGTCACTTGCCTTGTGCTGATTGGAAGGATGGGTGTCACGTGATCTTGGCTGACCCCAGATCCACCTACTACGGTGCTTACAGGCATCGATTTCCACCATTCATATCAATGAGAGCTCCTGTCTGACCTACGCCAACATTCTCTAAGAACACAAGAATCTTCCAATACTGCTTAGGAACAAGAATGGCCGAACCCATCCGACGATCCTGGAGTGCCACCAGTTCGCATGTTCCTTAATTAAATGCTACTACGCACTGATTCACTTCACTTATATGAATATTCCACCCTCGCTGGCCGTTTTTGCATATAAAATACATATTCTTTGAATGTTGAGTTCCAATGACATGGTCAAGGCTAGCACTAGTCGGTCCGTATGTACCCCAAATCTCGGCGCCCAATTCAGGAGTCTGACCGTGCCAATCTTCTTGTTCGGAACATCTCCAGAATGTCAGATCCCCCACTTCTTGACTCCTCCATCTTCAAGATCAGCCTGAATTGTAGGCCCGGCGGAGTGTGTGGTTGTTGTTGTTGTTGTTGTACAGATTGAAGTTCTGTCTTTTGCCTACCTATATAATCCCCATCTTGACCACATTGAAAACGACAGCTTCCCATACTGGAGTTCAAACTGCAGCCTCTGTTTGTAATTCATAGCCTCAACTCTGTCAACATCAAGCAAAATGTCCTACGCCGTCCAACCTTACGACCCTCCGGTCATTAGCACCTTTCACCAAGCTGATCCCGCAGCCCACGTATGGAAGCACAACCCTAATACCGTCTACGTTTATGGATCTCATGATTGGAATTCAACCGTCGTCCAAGACGATGTCGGATCACAGGTTCGTGTATTCAATGCCAAAAACATAAATTCTCACACGCTGACAAAATAATAGTATGACATGAAGGACTACCACGTGCTTATCCAGGTCGATATAACGAAGCCGGCCAAAGTCTCCAATAAGGTATTGCTTAGTTTCCACTTCATCCAGAATTGTATGTTAACCTCTGATAGATTTTGGATGTTACAGACGTTCCTTGGGCACAGAAGCAACTGTGGGCCCCCGACGCGACTGAAAAGGACGGCAAATACTACCTGTTCTTTCCAGCCAAAGACCCAGAGGGTGTCTTCAGAATTGGTGTCGCCAAATCCGACACACCGGACGGTAAATTTAAGGCCGAGAAGAGCTACATTCCAGGAACTTACAGCATTGATCCCGCCGTTTTGGCTGACACTGACGGCTCTCACCATCTCTACTTTGGCGGAATTTGGGGTGGCCAGCTTCAAGCTTGGCCCAACAACGTTTTGGTAAGAATTGAGAATAAAACTACCGGTAATATATGGTAAAAACTAACCCTCAGAATTAGAACAAAACAGCTTTTGGGCCCAAGTCGCCCAAGTCCGGCCCAGCCCTGGGACCGCGTTACGCCAAGTTGTCATCGGATTTGCTGAGCCTCGACACTGAAGTCAAGGAGTTAGTTATCTACGACAAGGATGGTCAAGTCATGCAAGCGAACAGTTCCCGCCGCTTCTTTGAAGGCCCGTCTATCAACCGGGTCGGCGATAACTACTATCTGCAATACTCTACTGGTGATTTCCACACGATCGAAATCGCCGTTGGAAAGAAGCCAGACGGGCCATTCTACTGGAACTCTACTCTTCTACAACCCGTCAAAGGCTGGACTACGCATCAATCAATCACCAAGTTCAAGGATGACTGGCTACTGTATTATGCCGATGCATCGCTGTCTGGCCAGGACAACCTCCGCAACACAAAGGTTAGGAAGCTTGTCTATGAGAAGGGCTCTTTCAGCCTAGCTCAACCGCAGCCTGTTCAGCCTAAGGCGAAGAGGTTTTGGGCATGAAAATTGGGCTACGGTAGATAGCTTCCGCAATAGAAATTGGTTAAGATGATTATTTCCCCTATAGACGGCAACGTTTACACTCGCAATATCATTTTCCAAGGACCCAATAGAAGGCTTTTAATATGCATTTCAACCACTGATATAGTGATAATATGTTAATTATTTAGTGTGTAGCAGGGCACAATGTTTTTTACATTGACGTGTTGATCTTACCATTTAAGTTGCACTTCGAGAAAATTGGAAAATTTATCCCGCCGTATAGTAGGATAATCGTTTGTAACAAGTACGCAATATATGTGGGCTCTTGATACCGGGCTTCAAGGTGTATTTCTAGTAGAATGGCACAGTAACAAGATTAGCTCTCGCCGTTGAGGACGCTCTCTGAAACTCTTGTATTATTCTACTTCATAGTGTTAGGAAGCTAGAATATCAGGTCCATTTATACTGTTGACAATACTTACTCTTGTACTTTTTTCCCAAAGGTTTTCTGTTGGGAAGTCATAGACAAAGTTATATTAAGGTTCTTTACACCGCCCGAAAGAAAATTGGGAAGCAAATGTGTTCAGGAATGCGTGAACATGATTTGATGTATTTTAGGAGTGGATTCATTGGCCTTCGCAAATAGACTTGTGCTGCTAGGAAAGAAAAGGTCTTGTTGAAACTTGCGCATTTTACAGCACCAAAATGGGATTTATGTAGCGACAATGAGTTGTTACTCTAATTTTGGATTTTTGGGATATAAATGGCAAATCTGCTTGCAGATTCGAAGGAGGCTTTGACTTCGAATATGATTGCCCGCCTTACCGGAGCTTCTAGAGTTAGTTACGGCCCTACTCACGTTACCTTTCGGCACTTTGTTACCCACTTGGCTAAAATGATTAGCGTCAAGGTATGGCTTCCAACGCCCCACAGTTATGTTGGGTATCTATTCTTTCCGAATTCGTGACGCGTTCTGGCTCGCTCGCAACATCCATGGAACTATCAAAACCTTCCAAACTAACCACAACGCCTCAACTAACACTAACCGGCTTCTAACAACCCGAAATTAAATGCTTACATCGTATGGGTGGAGGAGTTCTTGCAGGCACACGTTCCTGCGAGTTCCCGCAAGCCCAGGCTCTCGGTGTCCGACAAGACTTACTGCCTAATTTTTGGATTAGGCCCCGCGTCATATAACTCGATATCTCATGCTTTATAGCATCATTTTGCAATTGAACAAAATACCATTGGATGAACTGTACTATTTTTTTTTGATATTAAATGTTGGGTTTCCTGTAATTCAATTCCGAATCTGCTATCAGCATGGAAGGCCTAACACATATCGAATGACCTGCTGGGTTCAATGGCCTAGAACTACACCACCTATGCATGATACCACCTCAGCGGCGCAGGAATCATATTACAAGGTAAAAAATTGCTATCGTTCTTCAGTTTGATAGGAAAATCTGCCCCACACACCCAAGAAATATGTGCTAGATGTGCACACTATCTGTGCCCTGCAAGCGGTGCCTGCCCTAGCGGCTAGATGCAAGGCTTTCTACGGCCCAAGTGGAGCAGCTAAAGTTCATGGATGAGATGTTTCCACTACATGACATGAAGTATTTGGGCAGGGATTGGGGCAAACTCAAATCACAGAGAGGCGGGTAGTGACATGCTTGCTCCCTGATACCAGTGGTGACATCCTTGGGGTGGCCCAGCTGTCCGTTGCCAGCAAAATTCACATGGAAAGTATTTTGGGTTGATCACTGGGATCTGCCTCTAACTTCTCTCGTCTGGGTCTTTGTGCCTGGGTGCTATGCGTGCTGTAATGAACCACGACAGGTTGCGTACAAGCCGTTGTCAACACCCAAAACGAGGATCATCCTATGTGGTCGACCCTACTAGTGGCAACCTGCGAACATACATCAACACCCTGTGCCGCTTCATTGAATCCCTGCTCCAACTACTTGGAATGAAAACTAAAACCTCGCTCCAACACAGACCCCTATTCTGCCGATTCTTGTTGGGGGCAACGTCGCTAAGCGGTCATGTGCGTAAACCCCACAAAAGACGAGCTTGTATATTAGACATCAAGCAAAACATGAGGTCCGTGACACATGTCTCACATGCACATCGTTGTGCCTAGTTATCGCCACAGTTGTGGCGTTCTTGAACAGGCTCTCGAGACAATTACGGCGTCCTCACTATTGCGGCGGCGGAAAAGTTAGACTGGAAGATGACAGAGATTGGCCCTCTAGACTTCCTCAGAGCGGCCAGGGGGGATGACATTTTGCATGTAGGAGCACCTTCGTTCCTGGAAATGGGGTTCTGTACATTGTCTTAGGTTCGGTAAGGGGAAGTTTGAAATCGTTCGCCTCGAATTCGGTTGCTTGCCGCGAAGGATGCGGACCGTCCGCTGCAACTCTAGGCTGCAGACTGCGGACCTGATGTCGAGGGATGGCATTGAGGTTAGACAAATGCAAACGTACGGCGCATACCCATCTTGGGTGTGGAGTGCGATGCAAAAGTCTGTTGACTTTGAACCCATGTAATGAGGGGCGCGGCTTCATGTTTCAGGGCTAGACATGACTAGGATCTGTGGAGCCCGTTTTTTACGAGGGGGGCCTAAGAGCTAGGATCTCAAAGGAGCAAACTGTTCGTTTTCGAGTGACATCGATCCACAGTAGTGGCGCATACAAGACTTGAGACGATGTGATGTTGGACGAAGTGACAATTGCCCTCATGGGCTGCCGATTCGCTCGGCGCCTATGTACGGTCCTCAGGACGGCGTAGAGGGGAGTGGAATGAACGGGCGCTCGCTGCAGAAGGCGGCCTTTTGCCGATGGACAAGCATGACACGTGAGCGAGATGGAGCCAGCCATGCCGGCGCATGCTGCGGGAGAGCTGCCCGCGCCGCCACCTGAATCAGGCTGCCGTCCGCCTCGCCAAAACGATCACTACAGCGCACATTCGTCACCTCCTAACACAGCAGGCCTGCAGACTCAATCTCGAGGACCCAAGTTACCCCTGCAGTATATGTCGAATACCCGCCGCATGTAACCTTGTAGCGTGCGAACAAGCGATCATCTTGAACAGCCTCGCTATTGTGCGGGCCAGTAAGCCTTGTGCCTCTCGACGGATCGAGGCTGAGCACAGCAGAGCTCCTCATTTACTTCCTCGAGGATAGAGTGGTTTCTATTTTGCGACATGAACATTGCACAATGTCACGGTAGAACTACATTCTCTATTCCCAAGGCAGATACATGCTTCAGCTTCACGTGCGAGCGGGGCGCGCGGCAGCAGCCAAAGGACGACGGCGGGTACCTAATTACGCTTGCTAATGGTACTGATTTGGATTACTGAGTACTGAGCTTACCGATGGTACGATGCTTGAACGCTTCAGCATAGTCATCACAGATCAATTTGATAGCTTCAGCACTATCTCACCGCGATCCTGGGTAGCGTTCGTTGATCGTTCGCTGGGCCATTGACGGTGAAGAGCCTGTTCCACGTTGCACTTGATCCTAGTCCTTGGGAATACCTGTGCCACCCCTACATTCTATTGAACAACACAGACGCCCGTTTCATTATTTCAGCCACTATGATGTCAAAAACCCAGCTTTCAGGCATCTCGACCCTGGACAGAAGGGGAAGTTAGCAACTACGCGGCGTTTATTTCTGCGTTACCAAAGCTGAATCTATCGAAGTCAGCACTAGAACTCGAGCGCGCCCATTGGAGCGCAATCGAGTGCAGTTAATGAATATCTTCTGCAGTCACAAGGGCAAACTGCACTGAGAGCCTGTCATAGTTGTCAACGACTGCCGCGCTGCAGGTTTGATGGAGGAGACAACCAGCGTGTCGGAACCCTCATGCAGCCCTCGTGGACGTAACTTATCCAATACACACGTCTATTTCCTGTCGCGCGCAGCCTCTTCTTATCTTACTGAGCCCCATTGCGTCCCAACTGGCCGGACCGCTGTAGTCCTCCCAGAGATTCCTTCACCGGTTACCGCGCTCTCTCTCGCTGGGAGATCTACGACAAGGCCATATGTAGTCTTACCGAACAGAATTGAGATCATTAAATTAGAGAAAATAAATATGATTGTTTCTAATACCTACCGTGCTCGGTCTGAGCTCTCAGGATGAGGACTGCACTCAACTCGAGCTGCAGGCAACAAGGACTACCTTAGTGTGTGAGAATATGGTGTAAGCCTTCAGCCCCAGTCTAACCAAGACCGCCCATATTCGCTGCAACAACCTTGACCCTTGGATTCCTCAAGCGTCAGCTTAACGCCCACCCTGCCACCCACTTGCGTCGGCGAATGAAAGTCTAGTGCTGCGCTCCGAATCCTTCGCACCTTTTTCGTCTTAGCTCAACTGGCGACCGTTGGTCCCCACCCCACTGCCCTATATAACAACTGCTCTTCATGCCACAGCTAGCCTTCATCGCAGAAAAAAGTGTAACGATACAAAATGTTTCCAACCGTACCTCAGTTATTTGTACCTCAAAAGTCACCATCGCCAGTTCGTGGTAGTAACAACATGCATCCTTTCCCAGAGAACATAGTCATGACGACTGGCCCAAAGGGCGAACAGAAGCCTCGAAAGATGCGAGCTTCTTGTGATGCATGCTCTCGTGCTAAAGTAAGTAAAATATTATCTACTATTCTAGATTCCAATGCTAACCAATCATAAGGTAAAATGCGATAAAGTCAGGCCCACATGCAATAGATGTGGGAATATGGGCATTTGCTGTAACTACTCTCCATCGATGAGGTATGGCTGCGATCAAGATTTTCCTAGCTGCGGGCCTAACTCATCAACAGACTGGGCAAGCCACGCAAGAACCGAAACCCTGATGGAACTATAATGCGCGATGTATCACCAGCCAATGCTTGTGGACCAATGGCACCGAGACCTGATATGATACCACGAACTAATACATACACTGCCGAGAGCTCTCCAGAACCGGCGGATCCTTTCTTCTTTGGCCCTGCTACTCCAGAATACCACTACCAGGATGCTTTTATGGCTAATGGATTCGAGGGCGGCCAGTCACCAGCATCCTATTCAGAAGCTGGCTCGATACCGAGCGGCTGGCCGAATGACGACCAGATGATGTTTGGGAGCCCAGCAGATGTGTATACTCCCATCCCTCAATTTCCTCAAACAGCTCCTCCCTATGCTGGACACGTCCGAAATACCAGTTCCCAAAGCCAGGCCGAAATATACCCGCAAATGGGAACTTTGAGCTCACAACAGCTTGCCAACCAGTCGTTCTATTCCGTATCGGATCCAATGTTTGCCCATGATAAGATGGTTACAACTCCTCCCCCAATGGCGCCCGCCCCGCTACCGACGCCGCCAGTGTCTGTCACTTCCCAGAGCCATGATTGTACACAGTTTGCCTTTCAGACACTGAATAGCTTGTACGCACCCCCAACCTCGCAGCCATCTGCAAACAGCTTTAATAGCGGGCTTGACGGCTTGCCAACTTTGGACGCTGTCCTCTCCACCAACAAGTCTGCAGTTGACAAGCTGTTCGTCTTGCTCAACTGCCCCTGCTCCGCAAATCCACACTTTTCTACAACAATTGCCTTTACAGTAACTAAAATTCTTTCCTGGTACCAAGCCATTGCTGGAGCCAACGACCACGAGGATTCCCCTGCTAATACCCAGATGGAGGCTTTCATTCATACGCCCATTTCACTTGGTGACTACCGACTCGAAGTTGAGGATGAAGACACATTCCGAACCCAGCTTGTGCTTGGAGAGTTGCGCAAAGTGGAAAAGCTCATCGACAAGTTCTCCGAACGCTACTGCAAGAATGCAAACCCTGCTGAGACAGGCATCGATGGTAGCGTCTACGGTGCATTAGAGCAACTGCTCCGCACTCGCGTACGCGATACCTTCAAAATAACCATGCGCACTGCCCCTCAAGACGTCAAGCGACAGGTAGCCTCGCGCTCACAGAACCGTGCGCGGTTCAATACCTTGTAAATAACCTTGTCGCACTTGCAGCGTCGCCGCTTGTTGCTTCTTCTAGCTACCATTTTGCCGTTTCTCAACACCACTGCCGACTGAGCATCTGCCGCTGGTCCGGTCGTATTGTATAGAATTCCATCCCATACGCAGATGCACGCACCCTCAAGGGGAGGGTTGTTGCTTTGGAAATTTCTTCTCTGTAGTATAATTATCTTATTGTATTGTTTAAACTGTTCATTCTTGCCATGTCTGCCTTGAACTATTGCGTCCTGCATCTGTATATTTTTGGCCTTTGCCAGTGATTGGCTGTTGACAGCTACCTAGCGACACGCAAGGATAAAGAACAAGGAAATGGGCCATGCCGCTACTAGGCAATGCAACGCCCAGCTTGCGCGTGCAACCTAACGAGCCACAAGTGGAATACTACGTTCCACAGTTCATCCGCTGCTCTTCTTCCGGTATGGAGCGGCTGTTGGTTCAGCCACGCCTCAATTTATTCCCTCTGCGTCGGGTAATCCAAGATACGAACGATCTCAACTGAGGCTCGTCACAAAACGTGAACCAACAGCGGACCCTGCAATCCACCACTTCGTCTACAGATGGGTGGACCCGCACAAGGGGCTGAATCCTCTCTTCGTCTAATGGAGTAGGTAGATAGTTGCCGAGATAGTCACTCGGACTCACTCTACGGCTTCTACTCTAGCCGTGCTAACTTACTTCCTAGGAAATCGACATTTCACCGACCCGACGGGCGCAAATAAAGTACCGATATAGGCCCATTTGGCGAGAAAAAGGCCCCCAAGCACCAGGATCGAGTATATTAACCACCCACTCGAGATGGGTCATTTACCCGGCATTTCGGTATCTAGCACGAGGCAGACTTGCGACATGATTGACGAGGTTTTGGAACCATGGAGAAGATAGGCGCCCCTAAGTCTTGTGATTGAAAAGTCTCAATTCCCCTCTTGAGGGCGCTGGCACTAGATGGAGCAATCTGGCCGATCGAGCGCGCGAGAGGTGAGAGAATGGAGCTACATTCCATCCTGCTTATGCGGGGCAATGTATAACGGACCCGAACAACTGGATAGGAGACCACGCTGCTGTAGTGCACCAGCACGCATCGTCACATTGTCACAATTTGCTCTAGATATCGTCGTGTCATTACATGCACAGCGTGTGTCGCCATAGTAAGCCTCCATTGGCCATGAGGTGGGAAGTGTATAACATCAGAGTTAAGAGGTGCACGTTGCGATAAGCGCTTGGGGTGCGGGTGTGGTGCGATGAGAACGGTTTGAAGACGGGGCCTTGCGGGAAGGCGTGCGGCGTGGCTGATGTGTGTGTGTGTGTGTGTGTGTGTGAACGAGTCAGGGCCATGCAGTGTGCACAATGAGGAGCCGATGACGCACCGAACGTTGGGGGTGTGCGAATACGATGAAAATCTTTTTGCTCGCGATCGATGCTTTTGTCTACGGCAGGTTGCGCAATCGCGTGATGCACGTTCTGTTTGATTTATGTTGATGGTTTGCCTTACAGTCGCCGACTTTGAATCTAACCATCCAACAGTTGTCGTATTGGCCTGAAGTGTACATCCGCCGTTGTACCGAGGCCTGGCAGACGTCGAGTACGTGCTATGTATGATCTTCCCCAATCGCAGGCTGAAAATGGACATTCGGCCAAATTTGGCAACAAGGCTGTGCTCGTTTTGCCTGTCCCTGGTGGGCTGGGGCGTTTTTTTCAGCCACTGATTGGAGGATACTGCACTGACCAGCAAATCCAAGGCGTGTCTGCCAATGACAGAGCAAAAATAGCCGCCAGTAACAAGGTTTATGGCCTCAAGCTGCACGCTGATGCCTTGAGTCGATGGGGCGTTTTGACCTTGCTACAATAGGTTGGACGAGGGAAATGGCTGCGGATGGATCCGGCCTTTAAAGTGGAGCACATTCAGTTATTCTCGTCAAGGCTTCAAGCTCAACCCACACCACCTTGTCTCATCAAGTATGACTACTCCACTTCCCTGGCTGACTCTGCATCTCCTTACAAACAGGGCAGCAGCCTTATGAGCACGCTCTGTGGAGAAGTGCGTCCTGTCTTACGAACAGACGCACATCCCTGGCCCAAGGCATCTCACCTGCAGCCTACAGTCCTCAAAGAGATTAAGGAGACATGCCTCGTGAATTACAAAGACCTGCAAATGCTGTGAAATGCCGTGACGGGCATTCAAGAAGGAGTTGGGAGTCTTTTCTGCTCGGGTAGTGCACCCTCATCCACCGCACTTTCGCCGATGTGGCTGCCATGCATCGGGTCTTGAGTCCCAGTGTAATGGGTCAAACACTGGCTCCAGTCATACTACTGCAGAGCCAGGCATCTTCCTGCAGTCAGTGTGCGTGCACACGCGTGGGCCTAGGGGGGAGCGAAGGAAGACTTCTGGGGTGGCTGGGCTGAGCGAATCGCAATAGTTGAGGAATGATCGCAGTGCTAACTCTTTTGGGTCCGGAGAGTGGCATCTCAACTGACTTTTTTCGTGATCACAAAAGCTGCTTTCGTCGACAGCCCCACAGTGGATCTCGGACCCTACAACCATGTGCTGGTCACCGACACAAGATTCATGTGGAAATACACAGTGAACGGACGTTGTGCATGTGTCGCTGTGGCTGGAACCACTCGAACGATTTTCTCCAGGCTGCTCTTGATGGAAAAACTGCCCGGGAGTCCTTGCTATGATATTTAATAAACTAGGGCCTCTACTGCTTCCCAATTGGGCTCGCTTATGGCTATGTCGACGGCGCAGGCGACATTCTTCCTTCGCACCAGACCCCATACTGATTCAAGATAGCACCTGTGGATTTACATTCGCCTCGAGCAAGAATATTTGAATTGCTCCGAGCACAGGCTGTCAGAGTGTACGAGTCGGTGTACGCAGTGCCGGGAGTGGACCGCAGTCTGTCCTACGCTCCATGTGCTGTCCTTTACGTCACACACACACACCAGACTTCCCCAGATTTCTACGTGGTCACTTCCGTAAGTCCTCGATGATCGAACCACGGTCGAGGAAGGCCACAGTATGTAATTGGACACAGCGCGCCCGGTCGATCATAGCTGACGGTCGATCAGTACCTACACACCTCCTGCTGACTTTCGACGTGAGGTAGATTGCTAGCATCTGAGCACGTCTCACAGCTGACTGGCTCGCTGGGGCATACGGCTGACAGGCGAAAGGGGGAACAATATTGCGAAAGTAGGCTCATGATAGAAGCCCTCTTCCCTCTTTGCTAGATGATTGGCGACATCATCTTTACCTTCCTCTTACGGTGCTTCCAGCACCTACATAAATAGTGCTCACTACCAGTCTGGGCCTGGCTGTTCCTCGCCTGTTATCTCCCAAACAAGGCTTGCCTGTCTCTCATTGCGAGCCCTCCTTCTCACCCCAAGTCTGATCATTGCTAACTCAGCCTGCCTTTTACTCCGATGTAATCTTACCTAACACAAGCCGTGCACTGCCGCTTGCGTATTCGTTTGTTGCATACACCACCCAGCCTTTGTCCAACGTCTGATCGCGCCCCAGCATTCTAGCCCTCTTCTAGAAAACTACCATGTTCATCAACTCTAGCCTCCTTTTCGCATCTGCAATGTGTCAGCCAATACACTGCTCCTCTTTCTATTATCAGCGCTGACGCAGAGTGTTGACCGGATAAAGCGGGGGAAGCTGTGCTATGTTCTCGTCAAGGTACGAAGCCGGTAAAATGGGCCCTGGTCACGCCGTGCATAGACGAGTGACGAAACCGCGTGCTCAAAGCTGGTTCGGGACGAGGGTGGGCGTGGGACGTCCGAACGTTGATTCAAACTCACACCTTGACCCGAGTGAGTGGCTGCTTCCTTCACAACGGAAGCGTGAGATGCCGATGCTTCACCCTGAGCAGTACGAGGCATCACGTCAACGTTTATCTGGCTATCGTTAGAACGTAGTAATCATGTCTCGGACGAATTTTAATCTCATCCTCTCAGCTACTGCATGTCACACGCGATATCTGCGGTTGAGCGTCTAGTCGGCGACGGTCGTCGTGTTCATGCATCATCACTATGTCCTTCGCTTTGCTCGAGAAAACCTCCTCGGACATGCACCCGAAGATGCTATCTTCACCCCAAGCTGAACCCAGTGCATTGGGTTGGGGCGCGTGGGCTGCCCAAAGGATGCTCACTGCGTCTAAACCCAGCTCGCAGAGTGCAAAATAGCATGCATATAACGAATAATTAATTAAAAAAATGTTGTGTGCGTACCGGCAGTCTGGTATCTAGGCGTCACTAAAGACCGCATTCCGCTCCCATTGAGGAAGTGAAACCTGCACGATGCGGAAGACCCAAGCTACGACTTCGACTGTCGTTTAATATCGAAAGATGCTTGTGTGAGGGGAAGTTACAATCTAGGTTCCATCTTGCGATCCCAACCTTCTGCCAACACAAACGTCTCCCACTCCTCTCCGCACTCGCCCCCCTACTCTTCGGCAATTGCAATCTTACTCTTTTTGCACACAATCTCGGCTAGCCGCTTGATGCACCCGCTTGCTAGCAACTCAAGCACTTGTAAACTCGCTTCAAATGTCCGTGTGATAAAGTTTCGCACCCTAATCGCCGTCAGAGAATCTAGTGAATAGTGGCTCAGCGCGCGATTCACATCAAGCTCCTCAGGCTTCATAGAGATAGCCTCTGCAATCTTGTCTACGAGTCCGTTGCACGCAATCGTTTCGGCATCTGCTTGTGATGCTGCAGATTTGAAAGCAGCACCCCGGGATACAACTGTTGTAGTCGATGAGGCGGACGCAGCTTCGGCGGCGGCTACTAGGTGTTTGAGTTTCGCATCGTTGGGCCAAAAGGGACGTGGAGATATGATACCCATGCCTGTGATTGGATGACCGTTGCAGCTTGTCAATCTGCCTTCAATCGCCGCCTGGATGAGGGCGAGCACTTCAACCTCGAAGATTTTATTACTGCTGAAGTTTCGAGCTACCTCTGCCGCCTTTCTGTATCCTCGGCGAGATATCCTGCATTAGATACAGCAGTTAGGTCGATCGAGGCAGAGTTTATGCCCTTGCTCATGAGATACTGAGCAAAGCCATTGAGGAACATATTGGCTGCCGCGTACGCAGCTTGACCACGGTTCGTGACTGCTCCTGCAGTAGAAGAGACGATGATGAAGAAATCTAGAGGTGTTGTCGAGAGCGCATAGTGGAAATTCCATACACCCTTCACCTTTGATGCCACTACCGAGGTATGCTGCTCATGCGTCATCTTTTTAAAGAGTACATACTAGAATATGCTAGTGACGGTGGTAGTGGGTATATTTGCTAATATAGACTTACATGTAACACCATCGCGCCGTATATGATACCTCGTACGGGAGGAAGATCATTCAGTCTTGAGATCAGTTCTTCGACATCAATCCGCTCCGTGACGTCGCACCGACGAACTAAAACATTCGCTCCCAAACCGTTCAGCTTATCGATTTGCTTTCTTGCCTTCCCTTTCAATGCACCCGTTCGTGAGAGTAGCACGATATTCTTTGCACCTTTGCCGACCATCCACTTGGCCATACTCCGTCCAAGACCGCCAGTACTTCCTATAAGAACGTACGTTGCATCTGCTCGGAGAAGGGTTTGCTGCGCTGCAACTCGCGGGGCCCTGTAGAGTATTAGAAAAATAATGACTCTCTTACAATTGCAGTACTTACTATAACGAGTTCATTATCGCGCGGAAGAATGACGATTCTACCATGCACACCAAGTGACTTAGCACCGTGCGGGGCGGCAACTGCTTCTGAAATTCTATGCGCCTTGACGTTATGAATAGGCTGAATCCTGCCATACCGTGATAATTTGTCAACATCAGCGAATATGCGCTGCAATACTCGTGGACGATGCGTAAGTAATGCAGTAATGTTGGTAGGAAGAGTGCTGATACTCTTCTGAAGTGGTATGTTGTCGAGAGACCCATGTTCTGCACCGACACTGATGAAGCGGCTAAAACTGGCAATGTAATTCCACGACCGTTGGAGGATGTAATCATCTAAGCTTGTGCTGAAGATGACATGAGCACCGTCTCGATCGGTTGATGCTTTCGGACACTCGGTGAACGTTTCACTGCTAGTATACCAAATCCTACCCTGTGAGACTCCGAATTCTCGCATCAGCAAGTCCTTCTCATTTACTTCTTACCGAAACGCATACTTGTGCGTCTAGCATCTGTGCGATGGCAAGGGCCGCCTGGACAACTGCACTTCCAGCGTCATGAATCAATATTGTCTCACCCTCAATCAGCTTCACCTGCTCGATTAGCGCAAACACCGCTGTCCGGTATCCAATGGGTAGCGTCGCGCCTAGCTCAAACGATATGTAATCTGGAAGTCTGAGAATTAGAGCGGCGGGCGTGCGCATGGCTGTAGAGGATGCGCCGTTTGGAATTATTGCTGCAACACGGTTGCCAATTTGAGATTTACTACCGTGGATCCAACTGCGATGATGATACCACTGCATTTAGTTCTAATCGTGGTATGTGATGTAGCGTCTTTTGCGTTTATTCCTACAGCTTTAACTTGAATTTCGATATGGTCATTGGGAAGAGGAGCATGAACACTTTTATCATCCTCAAATTCAAGGCTTTCTAGAGAGCCTGGGGCAGTGACTGTTCCTCGAAGTGGTCTTCTAAGACTTGAGAAAGTGGCTGATTCCGTAGGCGAGGGATGTGTTTGATCATGCACTTAACGATTCAAAGCATCATCATTGATAATACGAGGTGTGTAAAGCTGTCGATCTCGTACCGCAAATCCAGTTCTTCGGTCTTGTTTTGGCCAGCAAGAGTTCTAATAAAAAGGTCGCATATCGTGAGAGCGGTGTCCAGATAGCTATCAAGCTTTGATGTCTCAAGGTCAAACGTGTTAAGATTCACTAACATGCCTTCAGAGCACAGTGTCCGACTCAGCCCAGTTATCACACTGGCATCAGGATTCTAGGCTTTTTCGTAAGCACCATGCACAACCCATAGACAACCTTGTATGCTCGTAATGAGGGCCTGTAAAGTTTCAAATCCCGAGGCACATATCCTCGGTAATGCTGGTTGATCTAACTTAGCAAGAAATATGCAAAGCTTGTCTTTCGATATTGCGGTCGCATATGAGAGGATGCTCATGATAGTGTTTCACCCAGTCAAATAGGTTACTTGGTTTGACAGCACTGAGAGTCACTATCACCGTGGATGACAACAACTTCGGCATTGACTAGTGGCATTTTTGCACTGATAGTCTCAACTTCAGACAGCGCAGGTACCAGCTCCCAATCTAGCTTGTAACAGAGTCCACGGGCACTTGCTGTTTCGGTGTTACCGTTGAATTCGAGGATTGGAGAGATCGTTAAGTCTTTAATTGATATTATTGCTTGACCTGTTTGATTTAGAACGAGTGTAGATAACGAGTTTGATTTCGCGTCTGAAAGCGACTTTGAAGGCTCGCAAAGCGTTTGTAGGCACTCGGAGCTCTTTAGAAATTCGCGAATACCCGATGAGACTGTAATTTTACCGATAGATGAAGGTAAATGAACCGTCTATAGTGGCCCGGCTGCACCGAACATCGGCCAGTACATTGAAATCAACTGCTCAAGCAGGTTTGGAGGTAAGATGTAGTGGGTTTGCTCATTATGAGGCATCTCTACTATAGCGTCAACACTTATTAACTGAGCAGTAGAAGCACGGGTTGAAGCTCGGCAATTTTGTAGGCCTTGGAATGTCGCGCCATATGATACGCCGATTTCGTCCAGTTGCTGGTAGAGATCTGATGTGGAGATTAACTTCGTGGGTGCCTCACCAACTCTAGGGATTTTAGATTCTAAATTTTTATCTTGAACCTGTTGCACGAGTGCGCTGTCAATTTCATTTATGTTTAGTGAAATGACAGACACGATGCTTGTGCAATGCTTAACCTATCTAGCGCTCTTGGACCATGAACGTATATTAAAGCTTTGTGACAATTTCTTTTTCATTGCCATTAGAGTGCCTTTTGAGGGTGATTGTCATTTCTAGTTCTTCTGTCAATACAGCTAGTACTGTCACGTCGAGATTTCGGACTTCAAAGTTTTCGTAGCAAAGGTCCTGCATTGAGTTTTTTGGCCGACTGCTTCGAGAGTCATAACTACAAAGCCGGAGATTGGGAAAATGGTCACTCCTTGCATTTGATGATGGCATAGCCATGGTAAGTCATCTAACTGGACTATATTTCTCCATTCTGGTTCAAAGTCATTTGAATATGGCGCTAAGATGCCGATTATATCGTTCTAGGGCGCCGTGGTACTCATGGATTTTAGTAAAACGAGGTTCATGATGGAATGTAGATGTATGATTCCAAGTGTATCGAGGCATGTCAGTCAGTACTTGTGGCGATGTTCTAAACGGCTTGGAAGAACTAGTTTCCCTAAATTAAGAGCAGCGCCTCTAACAAAAAGCCTATTAGCGAAATCAAAGGCAGCCTGCACGGCGCTTTTCTTTCTTGAAAGTACGGAAGTGTATGAAATCTTTGAAGCTAGACCAATATGCTTGATTCTTTGCTTTATCAGACCTTGTAACGCAGAATGTGGGCCAAGTTTGGTGATAAAGTCAACGCCTGTCTTGGAGTCGTCGCAGACTAGCTGCTGACATGTGCTCTGGACAGCCTCGTCGAATCGCACTGCACAGACCAAGTTCTACACCCAGTAACTCGCATCTAGCTCTGTACTAGAAGTGAGCCGGCCAAGCAGCGAGGAGTGAAAGCGTACAGTTGAAGGCGTTGGTGTGTTAAGGCTCCTAAGCGACTTAGTGTAACCCGCAGTCATAAGATCCATGTGATGCGAATGATAAGCCGTGTCCACCTACAACTTCCTGACAAAAATATCCGGGAAGGACGCTTTGATAATTTCGTGCAGCTCTGTGATAGCGTCTGCGTCACCAGATATTGTTACACTTGTTGGGCTGTTGATGCAAGCGACTCGGGCATCACCTCGCTGTAGGCGTTCTAGCAACGGAGTAATCTCGGTTTTCCTAGCCCCGACGGCCATTATAGAGCCTCTAAGATTAGGATGTGTGGCCCTCAAAATAGGAATCAAACGGCCCCTGTGGTACGCAACAGTCACAGTGTCCCCAAAAGTAATAACACCTGCAGCATAGGCAGCGCCAACCCCACCGGAGTGGCCCGCAACAGCTGAAGGAGGCACTCTCCACGACCGAAGTAGGTCAACAAGGGCGAGTTGCATGGTTGTGTAGGAAGGCTGTGAAATATTTGCCGCATCTACTTACGAGTCTGTTCCGTGTTTTTGAAGCTCTTCGAGTAGGGATAATTCGGCGCCGATGGACCGCAAATGATCATCTGCTTTATCCAAAGCAGAAAGCCCTAGTTGATTCAACTTTCGTGGTATCAACCCCGCCGCTTACCAAATGGCCATGGCTGCTGCCTAGTGTGGACCCTTATTCCCAATTCTTCGAATGGTATGCTGTCGTTTGGTTTTTAGTAATCGTAGTTCGGAAGTACAAATCCACGTTCTAACATCAGCACAGTCTTGATAACGCTAGCAATACCTAGTACAGTTAGCAATTAATAGTGAAAAAAGTGTCTCAAATAATTTATCCGTTCCTTTTTCATATGGATGTAAAATGGGTGGTATACTAACCGGCAATGGCCCCTAAATGGCCAATATTCGATTTCGGAGAGCCGGTAAAGAGCGGTTTGCGCTTGCTTATGCCTTCGTTAAAAGTATTGTAGAGGGCACCAACCTCGATCGGATCTCCGACACACGTTCCTGTGCCGTGGGCCTCGACGTAGCCGGTATCACGAGGGTCCATTCTTCCACTCTCATAGACGGAGCGGATGAGTGATTCTAACACACAATTAGCCATGGCCATCCAAAGCAGGACGTTTGCCCACCTTGTGCGAATGCGTTCGACATCGTGATTTCAAGAGTTTTACCGTCCTGACTAATTCCCCTACCTGTAATGACTGCCCGAATTGGATCATTATCTCTTAACGCCTGATCCAATGGCTTAAGAAGGACCATGCCACAACCCTCACCACGGCCGTAACCAGTTCCACGGGCATCAAAAGCGAATGGTCTGCCAGCCTCGTCGAATAGACGTGACATGGAATACAAGATCCAAAGCTCAGGTAACGTATTTAAATGGATACCCGCCGCAATAACTAGGCTTGACTCCCCAGTGCGGAGACTTTGGCAAGCAGCATGCAGCACAACCGAGGATGAGGAACACGCCGTGTCTACGGTGAAGCTTGGGCCTTGAAGTTCAAAGAAATGGGAAATTCGATTCGGCTGCATGGCCATAGCACAACCTGTAGCAGTTCGGTACTTATTTTGGCTAAGGAAACGATCATTAAACTTTAGAACCAAGATACACCCGTTGCCTGGTGCATGGGAATTATTTCTAGATCTCGGAATAGATCTGTTTCGTATTCTGAGGATGTTCCATCCACAAACCAACATTTTTGCCAACCACCACTTGCTTGGGGATGCCAGCACTCTCAAGAGTTTCAAAGGTGCACTCTAGCAATAACTGCTGCTGTGGATCTAAGCTAACCGCCTCTTGCTGAGTAAATCCAAAGAATGGCGCATCAAAAGTTTTCAAGTCATGTGCGAGGAAATTTCCACCTCTTGCGTTGGTGGTTCCATTTCCCCCAGGGTTTGGATGAGCAAAATGCTCCGAAGGGAATCGTGTTGATAGAATACTGGAAAGGTCAGGTTGAGAGCGGGCAAGAAGTTCTCAGAATTTGTCAGGCGTGTTTACGTTGCCTAGTAAGCGATATGACATACTGACGATGGCTATAGACTGGTGTTTGAGTTCAATATGGATTTTTGTGTAGCCTGGAGTATAACCTTCCTTATATCCATTGGTGTAAGCTTCCTTGTTTGAAATAAGCGTTGTAGCTGCGTGGTAGTCGTTTGCCATGCCATTTTCCACACCGTCAGTGGAATAGCCGGCGGCGGTGCCGAAATGGTGGCCAGTTACACTATTGTTGTTGGTAGACGTACCCAAATTTAAGGTATCGAATTGTTTCTGCAGCTCGTGGTATCATGTATTGGGTAGTTTCTTCTTAGAAATTCGTCTCGTTCCGAGGTGGGAGTGGGATTCTCGAGTCAGAAGCAGTAGACGGCATCATAGGCTACCCCGAAGGTGCAGCCATAGCAGGGGCGCTACTATTACATGAACGATTAAAGGAAAGGAATAGGCCGGATGCCCATGTTAAAATGTACACTGTCCCTTAGTAGTTGGCCACCGCTAACGCCTACGCTTAACGAGATAGTACTTTCAGATTAGAGCGACCCCATGATTGACATTCCAACCTGCCACATTATTAAGTCGTTGGATCTATATCTCCATGGCAATATCACTCTTTATAATGTCTGCGACTCAGATACAGCTTTCATTTTTGACCGCGCGAAGGGCCATACCCTCCCGCGAGACAAGCATATAGTCAAAGAGCTTGGTGACGCCGTTCGTCGCATAATTTGCGATGTTAATAGTAGTAGTTCTCCGCAATAATATACATGTCATACCAAATTTGCTTCTGAGTCCTTAATGTCTCTCGACTGGCGAATAGCATAAACTTTCCCAATGCGGCTGACGCCGAGTATCGCCTTTTTGGATAACTTATCCAAGTTCATACCTTGGTAGTACTACACTCTAATTAACACTATAAGCTTAAGCACGTCTTGCAATAGCGAGTCCAGAACTCTATTCCGGCGGCATATGAGGCCAAATAAGTGGATACATCCAACCAGACGGCACATACCCAAGTCTTTCGTAACATTACTCAAAGTCTCCCCACACTACGATCCCCTTTTATCCAGCCACCTTCGATAACAAACGTTGATCTCCGCTGAAGCTAAACAGAGTCACCCTGGATCCTTTCACGGACAGCGACACATCTTTGGTTCAGCTGGTCTCGGAGTATATGGATCAACACTAGACACTTCATCGTGGCCCTGAATTTTGACGGAAAATCGCGCTGGCTAGCATGGCTGAGGTGGTAATCAGAATGGCTATCGTCGGCAAGAAACACGACAAGAACACTCATGGTACTCAAACCCACATGGATATCGGCGGAAGCTGACCAAACGGAGAGAATATTTTCGTACTGTTCCCCAAAGGATCGCATTTTCCTGACCGTCTCTTGCCTCGCGTCCATGTGTGCTGGAGCAACACTCCCGCTCATGGACATCATCTTTGGTGGGTATTTAATAGAGACTGTCTTGAGCCTGCTAATTGTCCTCCAGCGCGCCTAGTCAAATCCTTTATTGAGCTGGAGGAACATGGGCCTGATGAGGTATCCGGTGCATTGATGGTTGCTGTTAATAAACATGTGTGCGTCAAGCCAAGCCAACTTGTATAGTGAATGTTTCTCATGACGCTGCGGATTACACATGTTATATATATTTGTTGGACGGTTTGTTTTAGCACATGTTGCCATTGTAGGTGGAGCCTAACATAACATTGCTCGTTTACATCTCTCCGCTTACATTGCTCAGAAAGACTTTTTCAGCAGCCCACCCCGACTCTGGATGCGCTTCCATCAGGACAGGCCACGGCAATTACGACTGTTACGGCAAGCATCCTCCAGTTGGGCATATCCGAACGACTTTCATCCTTGATACAAGCTGTATTTGCGATTCTGTCCGCAACGATCATTGGCTGTATCTACGGTTGGGCCTTGACGCTTGTTACTTCTAGTGGTCTAATGGCAGTAGTGCTATGGTATTCGGTGATTACCCCAGTAATAGTTAGAAGGGCTGCCGAGATTCAGGAAGTAGAAAGATAGTGCACGAGCGTGACGAGCGAGGCACTGTCCAGCATTCGCAGGATCACCGCATGTGGCGCAGAAGACAGAATTGCAGCAAGGTACAATAAGCTAGTAGAAGCAAGCAGATCTTTAGGCATGAAGCTATCGGCCATATTGGCTCTGCGGCACTCTCTAGGTAATTAGGTGATGTTTATTCTAATTTACTCGGTTTTCTTTATAATATATGCGTAAGTTGGTAGTGTTTCGCCCACGACTCCGCTGACAAAAGCAGGACTTTTGCGCTTTGATTTTGGTGGGCTGAGGACTTTTCTCTCGACTATAAACTTGAAACACTGACGATCGTCCTGCTCTCGATTCTCACCGCTCTTTCTCACATATCATTAATACCTGTACCACTGACGGCAGCGTCCAATGCTATCAATGCCGCGTTAGCACTCTTCACTATCATCGGTGCACCGGCGCCTGGTACTACTGGGGGACAAGCTGGTGGCACCACATTAATGCTAATACCACCCTAGAGAATATTAGCTTTGCCTATCCATCACGGCCGCATGCAAAGATTCTGACCAACTTCAGCCTTCGAATCCCTCGGGGTAAAACTACAGCAATAGTAGGGCCGAGTGGGCCAGGAAAGAGCACGACTGTAGCGCTAGCGCAGCGATGGTACGAGGTTAGTGGGCGAGATGCTGTTGCCAATTTCTTGCGCAATGGCACTATCAAGATTGAGGACAGAAATCTCCACGAAATTGACCTTCGGTCATGGCGATCGAGAATCGGATTTGTCTAACAAGAGCCATTTTTGTTTAATGATACCATCCCCAAGAATGTAGAATATGGGCTAGTCGGAACGGTGTGGGAGAAGGCACCGACGAGGATGAGGACAGAGATGATCGTCAGAGCTTGCAAAGACTCATACGCGGATGATTTCATACACATGCTACCGCAGGTACTCTAATGAGGCAATCGATTCTTACCACTACTAAGAGTCATAGGGATACTTTACGTCCGTTGGCGGTATGGGCCTTTAACTTAGCGGTGGACAACGCCAGAGAATAGCGATTGCTAAAGCTACCGCCCGCCAACCTAAGATTTTAACCTTCGACGAGGCTACCAGTGTACTAGATGCTACCAGTGAAAGCACTGTGCAAGCAGCCCTTGATCGAATTGTGGGAGGGCGGTGAAGTGGGGGGATCACGAGCGGTTGCTGGAGAGGAGGGGGACGTATTGGGAGACGTGTCGGGCTCAGGCTTGGTTTGTAGGAGATAAATTGATGTAGCAGATAGGGGCTCCACTCTCTTTTTACAGTTTTTTTCTCAATACAAGTAGCTATCTAGAACTGCAGTGTTGTACTGGGTCCCCTACGTAAGGCTACAGAGTGGCTACAGCACACTCGCTCACTGTTCTACTCAATATAATCAACGTCGTTTGTTACCCTTCACCATTGTGTAGATTATTTGGCGTAGTGGGTAGAGCCGCCCTTCCACGAACAGACAAGGAAGACCCAATCACTCAAAACTGTCATTCCGTACATATTTGCCATAACAAGTATGTTTTTGCCAAGCTCATCTCATTTCCGATTATCCCTTCGCCCATCTTCCGCATCAGCGTTCCGCGCCCACGTCCAAGTCCACCAAGAATGAACCCGCATATCGGGCGGGACTTCAACACAAGCCGCCCCACGCGAGGCTACAGTTCACCACCGCCCAACATATGCTTCAGCCCCCTTGCAACATACAAGATTATGTTTTTCCAGCACGGTTTCCGTACCCAGGAATAAATAAACCCGCCTACTTCTCATTCCAGCAGAAATACCATCTCAAGGTATGTAAAGAAAGACGGAGCGCAATTGCACGTCGTTGCCACAATGAAATTTCCGCTGGCGCGCGCGTGCTCTAAAACCATGAAGCCGTTGCCATGGGCCCTAAACACACATGCTCACCGCCACTGCCACCACGTCCAACTGTCCATTACTCGGGGCCCGAATTCCCGGTGCCGCAGCACCTATCACAACACCTAATTTGGCGACGAGCGGTAGCGAACCTAGACAATGCGTTCAACACGCTCGAGCAGAGTGCGCTCAAGGGTATCGAGGAAGCGTCGTACGCGATGCAAGTATTCTCGACGAACCCCGGCCCAGCCGTGCTTGTGGGAGCGGTATCAAACGGCCAAGAGTCTACCGGCCGACACGTCTGGCGTCAAGCGGGTAAGATGGCGACATGGTGTTCCGGGCGGACAGCATTTCCAAGGTGTTTACGGTGCTGGCGTTCCTGGTCGAGGCGGGGGATGGGGGGGTACCGGAATCAGCCGGTGACGCGGTTCATCCCCCGAGCTGGCTGTTTTTTTTTTTGCTAGGCGGACCAAGGCGCGGGGTTTCGATGTTGTGAGGGTGACAGTTACGGGTGTGACGTATGGGAGTGTCAGATTTGAGAGGGTGTTTACGGTTGGCTACTACGAGCACGAGAATCGTCAAAATTGAGTGATTGATAGAATTGATGGATTGAGTCAATATTGAGTGAGTAAACTGATTGATCGCCCTTTTTCTATCTGCCTTCGCGCTCCTCTAGATATCCTCGAGATTCTCAGCTCTGAAGCCTCTGCGAGGGCGGAGTCTCTATCAAGGCGAGCCTTTGTAGCTCAGCTGCTGGCGCGATGCTAGCGTCGATTCTCATGAGATCGCTCATCGTCAGGTCGACTCAGGTGCCACTGGACTCATGGTCCAATCTGACAGGGAGTCTCCCGCTGGACGAGTTTATATTCCACTTGGATAGCAGCAGGACGATGACGAGTATGGAGAACTTGGCGCTGAGGATGCGACTACTCAAGTTGGCGTAGTCCCAAGCCATATGCCCATTTGAATATACCTTTTTTTTTTTTTTTTTCCATGTAGAATCAAACCAGTGCTAGATGTCAACCTGGCCAGTTGTCCGCCCCACAATCTCCATGGCCGCCCGCAGCACCTCGCGATCAAGCTCGAACCACAACTTCTCCAGCGCCTCCTCGCAGGCAAAAAACTCAGGCCGCATATCCGCCTCCCCGCGGCCCCTCCTCCCAGCCTCCACCACGGCAACAAACCACCAAATAATCTTCACGCCGCTCCAATTCGGCAGCTCGCGAAACGTGCACATAAACGGCTCGGTGACGCCCTCGCGTACAACAGGCACGTCCGGCGCGTCAGGCAGCGCGTCGCCAGCCGTGGCCCGGGTCGCCATAGTGACGGGCAGCAACTTGCACCTGTACCCCGTTTCCTCGAAGACTTCGCGGAGCGCGGCGTCTTTGCGGGACTCGTGGATGTTGCGCCGGCCTTTTGGGAGCACCCATTCGTTTTTGTCCACGATGTTGCCTAGGCAGACGCGGGGGGGTGTGGTGGCCAGGTCGAAGAGGACGGCGCCGCAGGACTCGACGAAAGTGGAGGAAGGGTAGTTTTGGGTCAAGGAGTCGCGTTCGGGCCGGGCGTTTGCCATG
Source organism: Ophiosphaerella narmari (assembly GCA_028456235.1). Taxonomy (NCBI): domain Eukaryota; kingdom Fungi; phylum Ascomycota; class Dothideomycetes; order Pleosporales; family Phaeosphaeriaceae; genus Ophiosphaerella; species Ophiosphaerella narmari. The sequence continues at coordinate 50,537 of JALNQA010000045.1, read as the reverse complement.
GTGGGGTGGATGGGGTGGATAGGGGGCAGATATGGGGTTGTGGGCATGAGTGAGTGTCTTATCTCCGCTGTGGTAAACCCGTGCCGTGCCCCCCACACGTTTCCGTAGTCAAGCTTCAGGGAGCTGCCGTGTATGATGAGTAAACGTGGTTAGTCTACCCGCTTTCGATGACCGTGTATCACGCTATATGCCATGGGCTTTTCCATACTAAATTTTATGCTGTCAGTCTGAAAGCAGCGCTTTTTTCTCTTTCCTATACTTAGAGGGCCTACACGCTCTTATATATTATCTATATAGAGCTTTTTGTTATAAGTATTTGTTTACACATGTGCTAGATTGAAAAGAATTCTGATAATTTCCATGGTATTTTTTAAAAGACCCCTCGCCCACAATATTAATACCAAATAAAATTTCATGTGCAAGGAGAATAAGATCGTTGTTTTCACACAAATAACCTTCACGCCAAGTCAAATTATCGCCGGAATTCTGGGGCGGCAAACAATCTTCACTCTAGCTCTCAGGACCAGAAAAATGCATCAGAGCTCTCACCAAAAAAAAAAAAAAAAAACAAGGTCCCTCTCCCACCATCATACTCTCCCTCTCCTCCTTCCCCTCTTTCCCTTCCCGCGCTTCGCAAACCTCGTAATCCCACAAATCTCACACGGCGCACCCTTCAACTCACACCTCGACTCGTGAAAGGCGCGAGTGCCATACAGCTGCAGCGCCAGCGCCTCGACGTCGACGCGCAGAACCCAGATGGAGTGGGGGTTGCCGCGGACGAGCGCAGCGCACAGGGCGGGTGGGCTGATATGGTATTGGCGGGCAACTTCGTCTAGGGTCTGTCGTACCATCAGAACAGATCAGGGCATGAGCGAAGACGGTAGAAAAGAAGAGGCGGGAAAGAAAGAGAGGAGGCGCGCACCAGCGTCTGGCGATAAAAGCAGTCCTGGCAGCCAGCAAGCAGGCGCTTGAGCAACGGAAATGGATAACGGTCGAGCAACGCAAAGCAATAGATGCACCGGCGCGGCGCATGCTGGAGCCACAGCCGGCGATAGACGATGCGATTGAGCGCGGGGAAGACGGCGTCGTGGCCAAACTTATCGGCATGGGCAAACGGAAGATTAAACGAGTTCACGGCGCGCACCATGTGTGCACAGTACGCCTCGACCAGCGCAGAGCAGCGGCGCGAGGTTAGCGAGAGGGCAAGAAAGGGGTGCAGGAGCTGCGTGTTGGTGAAGAGGTCGGCTGCCCAGCGGCTGGTGTCGGGCGGGGTGGTGAGGTCTTCTTTTGCCTTGATGGCGGTGCGGACCTGGGCGGGGAAGTCACGGGCGCTCTGGGCCTCTGTGAGGCCTGGGAGGCGCGAGCGGGGGTGCGTGAGGTAGGAGAGGATGTGGTTTGTGACTTCGACGGGGAGAGTGTCGAGGGCTGGCGGGGGGTTACACGAGAGCGACATGACGCAGCGTGGCGGAGTGTTCTTCACGGGGGACGCGGGCATATGAATAATGGATTCAAGGGGAGCAGATGCATGCTGGAGGACGCTGCTGCTTGTCTCGTAGCATGCAGTATGCAGCGCTCGAGAAAGCGACCAGTCAGAGGGAACGCGGCAGAGCGGCCACATCACCACGTCGAAGGGACGTCGAGGCCCCTCTCGGCGCTTGCTTTTTGTCGAGCGGACGGTCCCGGAATGCAGCTTGTATTCGCCACGCGACGACTATGCAGTGCTTGCAACGGCCGACTGACCATGTTACTGGCGACGACGAGACGATGAGAGCGGCAGCAGGGGTGCGCCGAGCCCGTCCAGGCAACCCTGAGGACGCAGGGCCATGGCTGGGAGCACAAAAGGGCAGAGAGCGCCCGGGCGGCACGGGCGTGGGCAATGGAGGACTGGTGGGACGCGCGCAGCAATGGTGATGGGGAGGCGTGTGGTGTAGGGGCACGTGACACTGCGCAAGTGAGGTCGGCTGTATTGCACCGCGCTATGCCGGATACGGCCAAACGGTTTTGGCGTCGGACCACCTTTATCCTGTTGCCACGGAGCGACCTGAGGATGCCAGCGTCACGAGAGTCGCGAGAGTCACGAGAGCCAGTCACGACACACAATGGCTGCCCACGCCTCCTCGGGACCGGTGGCGGTGCAGGAAGTCGTGCCGGCGCCGGACGTCAGGGACAGGGACAGGGACCGGGACCGGGAGCGCGACGACGACGACGACGACGACGACGAGGGGGAGCGCGATGACGACGACGTGTGGGAGTCGGCGTCGCTGTACGAAGAGATTCTCGACGAGGCCGATGCCTTCGACTACCCCGCCCACGCCTCCTCTGCCTCTGTGTGCTCGGCAGAGGAGGCGCGGGCCCTGCGCCAGCGCCTACACCAGGTCGGCGCCAGCCAGTTTGTGCTGGAGAACATCACCAGCGAGAAGACGACGGCGCGCAAGCTGTGCACCGCCTTTGGCATCCGTATCCCCAAGTTCCTCGACGACGCCTCGGACGAGCACTTCTACCAGCTGCTGGGCCTGGCCATCAACCGCGAGCTCAACAAGCGCCCGCGCCTGCTCCAGTACCGCACCATCGACCATGCCGCGCGCCTGCTGCAGGAGCGCGCCAACATCATGGTCATTACCGGCGCGGGCATCTCCACCAGCCTCGGTATCCCCGACTTCCGCTCCAAGAACACGGGCTTCTACTCGCGCCTGCTGCAGATGGGCTACGACGAGCCCGAGCAAGTGTTTGACATCCACAACTTCGACGAGGACCCGCGCACCTTCTATGCCCTGGCCGGCGACATCGTCCCGGACCTCGACCGATGGACCCCGACCCACGAGTTCATCCGCCTACTGCAGGACAAGGGCAAGCTGCTCACCAACTACACGCAGAACATCGACAACGTCGAGTCCAACGCCGGCATTCACAAGTCCAAGCTAATCCAATGCCATGGCTCCTGGGCCACTGCCACCTGCCGCAAGTGCAAATACAACGTGCCGGGCTCCCACATCTTCGACTCGGTGCGCGCCCAGACGCCCGCCGAGTGCACGCGCTGCCTCGAGACCATCGCCGCCCACCAGCCCAGCCGCAAGCGCAAACGCGTGTCCAACGCCAACGGCGCCCGCAAGAAGCGCTCGTCCGACGAAGACTCCGAGTCTGACGGCGCATACGACATCCCCCAGCCCGGCATCATGAAGCCCGACATCACCTTCTTCGGCGAAGCCCTGCCTAACAATTTCTTCGACCGCCTCAAGGACGAGGACAAAGACAAAGTCGACCTCGTCATCGTCATGGGCACGAGCATGAAGGTCGCGCCCGTCTCCGAGATTCCCAACTTCCTGCCCCGCAGCGTGCCGCAGATTTACATTTCGCGCGACGTACGTATCAATTTTCTTCCCTACTCTGCTAGAATTTGCTCAAGGTGGTGTGGCTTGTCTTAGTGCTGATTTATGATTAGCCCATTCGTCATATCAACTTTGACATCAACCTCCTCGGCGACTGCGACGTCATTGTCGCCGAGCTCGCCCGCCGCGCTGGCTGGGACTTGAAGCATAAAATGCTCCCCGCCCAGCACGACAACGAGATTGAGCTTGTGAGCGAATCCGACCACGTCTATGCCGTCAGGGCAAGGGATCAGGCGTCGCAGCCGATCAAGAGCGAGGTCAGACATGAAGCGTTTGATGCGGTTATCAAGGGGGAGTAGTGTGGTTAAGGGAGAGTAGTGAGGGGTGGAACTATGGCGTATTCTAGAGGCTGGGTTTGTTTGTGAGCTGGAGTTTAGCGGGCGTTGGGGTATGTGTGCATAGATTTCCCTTTTCGGTATGGGGCGCGGACGACAAAGCACGTGGTCGGTCGGGCCCACGAAATGAAGCCGCGGAGGCGATTGGAGTTGTGGGGTTAGGCTGGTGCTCGGTGTGAAACCGAGACATACACATTGGCTTCTATGGTGAGCGGATCATGCGAGGATATATCAAGTCCTTTATCTTTGACCGATGATGAATTGCCATGATGCCGATGCCTACTGTGATACTGCTATGCTCAAGTCTGGAGTACTGTGGGGGGGTGGCGGTGTTAGAAGAGGAACATGACGCAGAATTGCTACACTGTTCAGCGTGGTTGCCAAACCTGGCCCCAGCCCCATTCGGTGCGGAGCATTGGCCTACCCGCGTCTCATCATCCTTACGCGCCAAAGAGATAGGAATAACCAACAATTTGGTACAACACCTCAAAGTTCGTTCAGCACGAGGTATTCCGGCATACTAAGACGCAACGCAGAAGGCGGGGGGGGCAGGTGCCGACCCGCAGTCTGTCAAGTGAGTAGAAAATATTGAGCCGGGAGCTACACAAGGAATAATCCCATTCTTTCTTGGAAAACCCCTGATAAAGCGGCAAAGCTTACCTAATACCCCTTGATCACGTGCATATACTACTACACCACAGTATACCGCCGATTTCTACTTGGGTACATCGAGACTACTGTCTTAATTCTGTAGGGGACAGAGGCAGTCTCTTTCATTGGTGTCGTGCTACGGTCTCGTGGTTAGCTAATGGGTGCATCCTACGTATCGCTCGATGTGCGTGAGACGCTCAGCCACACTTGCACTATGCCAGAACAAATTGCACATATCATCGAGCTACCGATATTAATCAATTCTTTTCCCTAGAAGAAGGACCGCCATCCTGGCAGGAAACCGGCTCAGCCTTACCTGGCTACTACTTATATACAAGCCGATACAGTAACACTCGGAGCATTCCTGTTGCTGATCCATCGATCGAATCCACGTCTCGTATGTGAGAAGATCGGTGCATTAGCGACGGCTTTTGTTATATTAGACTTGCTTGCTTTTGGATCTGGATACAGTCCTCGACATATCCCTCCTTATCGGATACAAGCCAGTAAGATGGAAATGGAATTCCTGTTCCAAGGTTCACTCTCCGTGGAATCAGGATACGCTTTCTTTGGCCCCAATCGCAATCAGCCGAACCAGTAGACATGTCCAAGGGCGGCACAAGTCACTTTACTAGTCTGTCTAATTTCACTGGCCCGTTTGACTGGCTGCCAACAACACTTGCAAGACGCATCATTCAGCAAACAGGTAACATTCGTTCTAGTATCTTATTTTCGTTGCCGCCATGTGGGCGTTTGCATGCTGACTTAGGGCGGCTAATGGATTGCGCAGTTGTGGCTCTTTTGGTATCTTGTTGACGTAAATAGGGGGGCGACACAAGGCGATTTTCAATCGAAAATCTAGAGGAAAACTTCATTCGTATCTCTACTCTACTCTAAGCGTAATGTCGGCCACCAAGATCATTACTAGCGCAGCGATCAAAAAGTCGGGCAAGGATATTGCGCTCGGGTATGCCACCACGACCGAGGCCGGCAGCGTGCCTACCTTGCCACGAGCGAGCAGGATAACGGGGCCAGTCATATTAAGACACAGCATATAGCTATTTGAGCTGATGACCTGGATTGTTGGAGGGCTAGAAGATCGATGCGAGGAGCTTGCGTCGGTTCGTCAGAAGCATGAAACGATTGAATTAGGGATCAAGCCATATATTATTCAGCGCGAGAATAGGATGGACGATTATGTTTCACTCTGAAAACTGCTTCAATCAATACCGTTCAAGTTCCAGTAGTTATCGGCCATGACGTCCGAAATTGATGCCCTTTTCACAGGATCGAGGTTCGTCATCCTCAATATCGGCTTCTTTACCTCGCTGTCGAGGTTGGGAAACGTATCTGACGACCAGCGATCAAACGTCTCGTTGCTCTCGTCCTCTGATATTGCGTGCCACAGGGCTTTCAGGAGCTCCTCTGATTCGGCATCGTTGACGTGTTCCACAAGCGCATCTGGTAGAGGGCCAAAGGCCGAAAGCAACTTGAATAGAATCACCGACTCCGGTTCAACCTCGAGCGTCGCAAAATCGGCGTGGAGCCATTCCACACCGGTTATAACATAGAAGCACTGGTATCAATCAGTACGTCCACTGTAGCACCGCTGGAACTAAACTCACAAGCAGTCCAAATGAAAATACCTCGGAATGCCTGCCCACACCCTTTCCCAGTTGGCCTTCTGGGCTCCGCCACATGATGTTTCCTATCCTATGATTAAAGAGCTTTTCGTCTCCTAGCTTCAAAGCAATATCTAAATCACCTAATGCTACCTTTTCAAGATGGAATAGCCCCTGTCTGTCTATGTGCCAATTGACGAAAATATTATCTGGCTTCATATCCGGAATGATGGATTTAACGATGAGCCGAGAGGAGCGGAAAACACGGGATGGTAGATAGAACCATACCAAGATGTATCCAGTTCCTTGCATGCATGCCCTTTATGCCAATCCCGACCTCCTTAAGAATCGTCTTTCGTGCCTTGAGCGGGAGAGATGGGTAATTCTTTACCAACGACAGCACATCGGTCGTAAAATCCTTATATATAACCACACTCTCCTTATCGCTGTAGTCTACGTGCGTTCGCAGGTGAGATTTATCGCCAAACTCTTTGTTGAACTCGAGTAAGTGATCAAGGATGGACGGCGAGACGGGTTTTAGGACGAAAAATTGGTTGTCCGAGCTAACAGTTTTTTTTTTTCCTCTCAGCCATCAATTCTGGCGGGAACTAAGGAATGACAATTGACAAACTCACGTTGCGAGGTAAATATCCAGTTCGGGCTTCTTGGGATGGGAATGCAGTACTTGGACTCGTTTGTACTCACGGCCAGAGTTGCCAATAAGTGTTGACTGCATCCTCGCAACTAGGCGCCGACAGCTCACTGGGAGCGGCCGAGTATCTGCACAGCGCCTTACGACTACAGTATTGGTCGAGTTGACAAACGAGACCTGAGATGCGATGCGGGCGCAAACGAGAGTGGAAGCTCGCCGACGCCGAGCGTCAAATAAGTTAAAAAAAGGTCCGAAGATGTCGCATTGATCAAGTAGGTGGGTCTACCCGAGACTAGATTCTGCAAGGGAACTATAAGCTGTGATTAGACACAAGCCTAAATCACGGGAGGCCCATCTCTGAGCCAGGGTTGGCACAGGCAGCTGAATCATCTTTGTAACGTGTAATATATACAAATCTTAATACTTTGTACACCCCCTTCTGCGTGAATCACGGCCTGGCACCTATCCTTCATACTATGAACTAGGTCTGCTAATATCTCTGGAGTAATCGAGTCCCAAGCTTCCTTCCAGGTGTGGGCTCTATAGGCAGCTCGGGCATGGGCTAGATAGCCGGCATAAGGAAGTTGATTAGTGAGGGAATAAAGAATATAGGAGTTTAGTTGTATTTTTATCAGTACGAGGGCTTTGCTGCTATCCGAGCCACCCCTGTTTTTCCGGCGCGCCAACTCTACTTACCCCGAGTACCATAGTAGGCGGGCGTTTACACATTGGACATTCACAACCTGCACGAACCTCAGATTCACCGTGGATGCTAAAATGACCGGCGGCTGTCGAGACTTTTCCGTTGATGATGGCTGGTCAGCACGGCCTCAAGAATCCAAAAATAACTAGTAGCTAAATCTGGACAAGTGCCAAAAAGACAACGGTACCCATTTCCCAACTAGCAGAGGATGCGTATGTATTCAATAACCTTCCCCGCTATCTTTGTCAAGCACAAACAGGGTACGTAGTCATACGAAGCCGATTTCTTTCTTGCCAGATGATATTGCCGTTCACGAAAATACTGTTGGCTTCGATTATAAGCTACTGCTGAAAGTGTTTGGAGAATGCGACTTTCCACATTCCACGTTGATTGCCTTCTAGAGGGGAGTTCCGATTCCGGGACCTAGAGCTAGATTAAGGAGGCATCTTTCTACGCTGCTTCCTCTACATAATGACCCAATATTGGACCCCCGAGCAGATTCAGGTTTATATAGTTCTGCCATCAGAAAATTTAGCTCCTCTTTTAGTACTCACAAGTCATTTTCATTCTCTTGCTGTTTCATCTACAATGACAAGTACTAAGACTTACACCACCAATGAAACGTCATCTCTAGAGGAGGCATGTGGCTAAACATCGGCCTTAGTGACTCAATGTCTGTTCCATTCCGTCTCGCTTTCAGCCTTATGAGTCAACCAATTCGCCGACGCATACGAGCTGCCAAATAATGTCTACTTATGTCTTTCTAGGGCTAAATAATCACGCATAGGGATGCTACCCTAAATGCAGGTAAGAACGGGGATTGAGCCGTATTAGCGTGTTGGGACTATCTAGGTAATTTCCCTAAAAAGCCTATCAAACACATTCCCATTCAGAGTGACGCCGAGCGCAAATCCCCTTCCACCGATCTACAAGACCATCTCAGCCAATATTAATCAATGACTATTAGTTCATCTTTCGGTAAAATAAACAGTTCCCCTTATGTGTCATATTCCTCATGATAAAGCACTTCAACTCTTGAGCCTTGACCTCTCGAATTAGGAAGATTGGTAGTAAATGTTCTATTGACGCTATATTCTAGAATACATACTAATCTATTTATTACATTCCACTATCTTAAAAACTTAGTATAAGCGCAAGTAGATACCCCGGGATACCTTAATAAAGTAGGTGGTACTTCTCAGAGGCTCAAAAGGGTTGGTGCTCTTGTAAAAGAGAGCAAGCAGACTACCAGGAAAGATAATCCAAATAAATTTAACGTAGAAGGTGCTGCTATGAAGGCATAATTGGAGGACCTTCCTCGCTCTGCCCTCCATCATCGTGCACACGAACGACGCTAGATAGGACAGCAGGCCGAGAACTACCACACTCTAACCTAGAAGCGTAAAACCATGCCCAGTAGCAGCAGAGGCTAAAAGGACACGGAAAGGCGAAAGGAATTTGTTCGGAGTGAGATTGAAACATTAGGCTCCAGGATTACGGCTCCCCGAAGACACCGGGTTTTGATCCATATCGCATTGAACAGCGGATCAGCTCTGAATCATCTATTAGGCTTACCGAACAGTCCATTTTGATGGAATGAATCTTCTGGGTAGCAGTATAAATACAACTCAAAATCTGCTGGAACAGAGCTATATACCAAGCTACAGCTCAAACAATCCAGCATAACTCCCAGCTTTAAATACGGTCAGTCTGCTGTAATCCTATCTGAGATGAAGTACAGTGCTATTGCATTCTCCAGTAGCCTTTTAGGAGAGCTTGTAACCGGAATATCAGTACTTGATCATGCACTAGCAAATACAAACCACCCTTGAAGTATAGATGAAATCTTCCTAAGTACACATTCTTAATGCTAATTCACAATAGCCCTAAACTCCGAAGCCCGTGGTACTGGAGATTTCTCTATAATTTATACTCTTACCGATAACGGCTCTGTCCAGAAGATCAAAACTCGCTAGGGGTAAATTAGTTTCTCTGAAATATCTCTCTTCCGTGGTGTTTTTATGAGAGGGCTGTTAACTTATACTGACCTACTTAAATACCTGTATCGCTCTGGAAGTAGTATACCCCTATACAAAATAGGAGGATTTGTATTCGCTCTCTAAAGGCTAGATAGATACCTAGGTATTGTTAACCTAACAACTACTTTCCCATACTTTACTTTGCTTCGATTCGTTTTTACCCGTATAAAAAGCTACTCGGAGAGAAACAGGTATTGAAACCGGTTAGTTATAATATGTCCAGCTTTAGGAATTTGGATATTAATAAGTGTTGACAATATACTGAGTACTTCAGAGAAAGTAAGAGAACGAGTCTCCTGATTAGGTATCTATGCCCTAACTTAAGGCTTATGGTAAGCCTAAGACCGTGAATTCTTTATTATTTGAAAGTACTTTATCAACTTCCTGCTTCTATGGCCTATCTAGGTAATGAATCAATGAGACTAGATAAAATTCTTTAACAAACTAGTACACTCCTCAAAGATAGGGCTATGGGGTAACGAAATTTCCACTCGAGCAAAAAATCCACACGCGATACTCGATATACCTATATTTCGCTTCTCGCGCTTACTATGTTCCCTCCAAAGAAGAGTTAAGGACAGAAGACTGGGCGCAAGAGTTCTAAGATGAATGCAATGGCTATATTGATCTTGTCACTAGGTAAATATGGTGATATCTGTGCAGGAACTCCCATTTCGGGTTTGGCGCAGTCCCGCATCACTCCTTGCTCGATCAACCCACCGCTTTTGACCTCTATTAAATGCTTACCCTTCTTTAACTTTGCCTCTGGCGCCTCTGCTGCCAAGCGGCCCACGCCTTCTAAGCCCCACCCCAACTCATCTCCAGCCACTAATTTAAACGTACTCTCTGACTAGCCAAAATGCTGTGCGGCTTCCCTAATTTCCGCTTTAACTATCGTTCTTTTACCGCAGTAGGCTATAATATTATTGGTACGATTACCATGTAGACCTAGCCATCCCACCGGCTTCCGTTAGGTCTAATTTAGTCGACTTTGACTCTCATTTTTAGAGTATCCTCCCTCAACTTCGTTTGAGTTCTTTTCTAGTGGGCCTTTCAGGGGGGGTCTGTGCTCGAAACCCTCGTCGGGCATGACTTGCGCGAGCTCTGACCTAAGCTGCCCCTCTAAGCAGCAATACTAACACGCGCTTTTCCTATTACACGTACGCAGTCTTTGTGACGCTAAGTAGCATAGTCTTATACAAATAGAGCTAAGAGGGTCTTCTATATTAGATACCTCGGGCTCCTTATATAACGTAATGCCTCTATTTCTCTACAGAACACCCTGGGCAAATAGGAGGGACACGCCTTGCGCTAAGCCCCTCGCGCATACGCTGGTCGCTGGCAACCTCACAGCCCAAGACGTAAGCGCTCAGCCTGCTCAATATATTGGGAGATATGCGCTGCCCTACACTTCTTTTTGCTCTCGAATAACAGGTCTACTCTACAACCGAATTCGACCCTCGCTCCTTGCTGGAGCGAAATATGTTGCACGATGCGACTCTTGCAGCACCAGCAGGGCGACGTCTTCGAGCTGACACCCTTCGACGATGAACAACTACCACCCTACGCCATACTCTCGCACACCTGGACCGAAGGACAGGAAGTCACATATAATGAACTGTTGGCCGGTACAGGCAAGAACAAGACGGGCTACGATAAACTTCGCTTTTGCGGTAAGCAAGTGGCGGCGGACGGCCTTCAGTACTTCTGGGTCGATACCTGCTGCATCGACAAATCAGCCAACAATGAGCTAAGCACAGCTATTAACTCGATGTTTCGTTGGTATCAGCATGCGGCTAAGTGCTACGCATACCTCTCGGATGTTTCTGTCCCAGAGGATGTTGTTGACGCGCAGGCCTTCCGGATAACATGGGCGAAAGCGTTCCAACAAAGCCGGTGGTTCACGCGAGGGTGGACGCTGCAAGAGCTGCTAGCGCCGCCTCGTGTCGAATTCTTCTCCAAGGAAGGCAAGCAACTGGGCAGTAGGATATCGTTGGAGCAGGATATTCATACAATCACCAGAATTCCTGTGGAAGTGTTGAGAGGGCAGAGTCTAGCCGAGCGAAGTGTGGAGGAGCGAATGAGTTGGGTAGCCGAACGCACGACGACGTTGAAGGAAGATAAAGTATACTGTTTGCTAGGGATCTTTGGGGTATTTCTATCGCTTATATATGGAGAAGGAGAAGCGTACGCGATGTTGCGACTGAGAGAGGAGATACATAGGCGCCAGGAAGGGCTCAGAATAAGTACTGCGCTGTTTATGGTTCCTTTCTCGAGGGACGACTTATTCGTTGGTCGAGAGAACGTTCTCGCGAAGATTGGCGAGCGCAGAAGGGCTACGCACTCACACGTTCGAACAGCTCTAGTTGGGCTTGGGGGTGTAGGGTTAGTACATGTTGCTTCATGCCTGCTCTTAATAACGAGATTAACTCAAGGCTAGAAAGTCGCAGATTGCTATCGAGTATGCATACAGGTGTCAAATAGCAGATCCTCACACATTGGTTATCTGGATACACGCCAGTAATCGCACCAGATTTCAGCAAGGGTACAGAGACGTCGCCGACAGGCTTGCACTGCCCGGGCGGGAGGACCCAAAGGTAGACGTCTTGCCGCTGCTGCATGTCTGGCTATCAGACAAGCGGAACGGCGCGTGGCTGATGATACTGGACAACGTTGACGACGACAGCGTCTTCTTCGGCGACAACCAAGACGCAACTGAATACAGCAAGCCGCTCGAGGCTTTCCTTCCACAGACAGCACACGGCAAAATCCTAATCACATCAAGAAACGAAGTTGCAGCGACCAATCTCGTCAGCGGACACGGAGACATCATCCAAGTAGAACCAATGGGCGAGGATGATGCGCTGGCGCTACTTCACTCACGGGTACCGTTTAGCGAGTCCAGTCGAGCAGACGCCAAGGTGCTCGTCCACGCGCTGGAACGGATACCGCTGGCCATCACACACGCTGCGGCGTATATCAAGACACGCGCCTCTACAACGACCCTGTCGAGCTACCTCGAGCTGTTCCGCCAGAGTGAGGCCAATCAAGTGCATTTGCTCAGCAGAAAAGAATGGAAAGACATTCGGCGAGACCACAGCATCCGGGATGCTGTGATCGCAACATGGCACATCTCGTTCAATCACATCCGGATGATAGAGCCGCGAGCTGCAGACTTACTTGCGTTGATGAGTATGTTCGACAAGCAGGGGGTGCCGCGACGGCTGCTGCAGGGCACGACCAGCCAGCTGAACTTCGAGGATGCTCTGGCACCGTTGCTTAGCTTCTCTTTAGTCAGGATAGAGATCGGCAAGCAGGCACTGGAGATGCACCGACTAGTGCAGCTTTCGATGAGGAGATGGCTAGAGGGGGAGATGATGCTAGGAAAGTGGGTGAAGCAGTCGATGGTGGCCATGAGCGCGACGTTTCCCAGTGGAGACTATGGGACATGGGAGGAGTGCAAAGCGCTACTTCCGCATCTGAAAGTAGTAGTTAGCCACGCAGCAGACGACGAGGAGGGTTCGCTTAGCCAAGCTGAATGTGCTCGTCAGGCAGGATGGTATCTTCTCCTTAGAGGAGATTATAGAACAGCAGAAGGGTTTATCCACATGTCACTGGAGGTCAGAGAGAGATTACTTGGGCGAGAGCATTCCAAAACGCTTGCCAGCATTAGCCAGCTTGGGTCGGTACTACAGAGGCAGGGAAAGTATGAAGAGGCAGAGGCTATGGAGCGACGAGCGCTAGAAGGACGAGAGAAGGTACTTGGTCGAGAGCATCCCCACACGCTTATCGGCGTTAGCCAGCTTGGGACGGTACTACAGAGGCAGGGAAAGTATGAAGAGGCAGAGGTGATGTATCGACGAGATCTAGAAGGATCGGAGAAGGTACTTGGGCGAGAGCACCCCGACACGCTCACGAGTGTGTACAACTTGGCCTACCTCCTAGCAAATCGGCACCGCTATCAAGAATCTCTCGCCCTGTACGAAAGAGCATGTACATTATACAAAACTGTCCTCGGGCCACACCATCCAACTACGCGCAAATGCTGCCGAGACTATGTTGAGGCTCAAACGCTCGCATTAGCAAAGTAAGGCCTATCAGACCTACCTACACAATTTCTGAGTTGTAGTATAACAGTACATAAAGTCAAGGTATTGAGGTCAACACGCGGACTTACTAAGATGATATTAGAAATCCAAAGCCTTTTTGTTATCTAAGGATTCTTAATAGTTATATAATTTGTGTTGAGTATAACTGCATTCCCGAAATAGAGCTCTCTTGCGTGTCGATGATGGGTTGTGGTATTGCTGGCGCAGTACGCTTTTCTAGGTTGGTTCTGTAAAATCTGGATGGAGTGCAAGATCTAGGTGTCTGTTCTGAGAGTAATTACACAGAGCCGAGTGTGCCCCGCCCCTAGATCTATATATCAATGCCAATCACGAAAATTCCTGATCTCCTAACGGGTGAAGAATCATAGCTCCAAGGGAGCAACATGTAGGCCGTGGGGAAAAACGGGAGAAGATGGATTCATTCCTTACCGCTGTACCCAGGTCCAAAATTCGGTCGTTGTCCTACTAAGCCATGCCTCATAATTCAGCTTTAACGCGTCACGTTCCGCGGCTAACATTCTCCCCTAAACCAGATTGAGTTTGAGCAAAAGCTTAATCCAGTCCTGGCATCTGGCACTGATATCTGGTTCTGGTATCTGAGATACAAACACCTTCGGTTTCGTAATTGGCAGAGGTAATGTATACGGCTGTTTAGCAAACGCTGCTAGGTCTCGCGGTTTCGGTACAGGGCGAGGCACCACACTCTGCTCCGCTTTACAAGCAATTGCTATCAATTTTGGCAAGCGCTGGACGCCTCGGAGCCGATCGTTAGGATACCATTAGCCGCTGATAGCATATCGATCAGACAGCGGCCAAAGTCAACACCAATGACGCAGATAAGACCTATAGATGGCCAATTGACATATGCTTACTAAAAAAAAGCGCAGGCTAGAAATGATATTGCCCCGAGCGCGGGCGGGAGCTTGCATGGGACGAATAACCGAGTACCCGTGCTCCCCTACTGGCGTTTGGCAATTCTCCTGAGATTATATAGTATCGCCCAGAGTATTTACATACTTATACTAGATATATATCATGTGATAGCACTAAGGGCGCTCCTAGTGCTGTGCAAAAAGTATAAATAAATGAATAAACTATGTTTGGGCATAGTTCCTACTCACGAGCCATCCGCAATAGTGCAACACCTCGTTCCTGATCGGAACAATAATTCACGGGTCACTACGTAGCCTAAAGGTCCGTTCTAATAATAATGCCAAAATTAATTTGATTGGGTAGCTCCGGCGGCAAAGCTTGATGAATGACCATCATATTTCTATTTTGGCTAGGGCCGCTTTCGCTTCTCACCGGAGAATATCAAGTCCGGAATTAAACGTGAATCCTTCGTATAAATAGCCTTATTCGTCGCTTAAGAGAAGAAACTAAGCTTAGTGACGATGGATGCTGTACTGTAAATGACTAACTGTGTCTTTGGAGAACATTAGGTAAAGAAACGAAATGCCGTATCTCTTCAAGGCGGGGTATTTTGTGTTGTTGGCTTGGGTTGTAGCACTAGCTTCGCGGGGTTTCAACGACTAAAAACAAGTTCCGTAGGTATCCTAGCACTCTAGTGCTAGATTTGGTACGGAGTACCGGGGAGCCTTAGGGCCCACGGAACGACCTCCTAGGCACATGAGCGTTCTAGAACAACCGTCCCGGGAAAATCAGCATCCTAGATAAATCAACATCCCTAGAGTATTCGCCCAGGCCACTCTTACCCCTGGTCGATTATTCTCAGAGAAAATATTCCCGGAAGAACACGCCCGGGAACCCTTGTCTCCTAGTATACTACTCCCGGGAGAAATCTTCTAGGGTCAATCGACTAGAAGATGAGGGCGACTAGGCGAAATTCTAAAATGCAAGGGAAATTCGAAGAATAGGAGGATTTAAAAATTATAGCCGACTCGCAAGATGTAAAGAACCTCCTCTGCGTTCTTATAGAGCAGTCAGATTCACTTATCAAAACCGAGACGGAATTGAGTGGTAGGATGATAGAAAGTATGCCTATGGCTGCTTAGAGAATGCAAGCTGGATACGTCATGACTTTAGTAGAGCCGGCCTTTGATAAACTAGGTTGAATAGGATCCTTCTCATGCAACCATTTTTGGATTCGATAATAGGAAAGCCGCCAAGGGGACACGTTGAGGACACTCTCAATGCGCTTGTGGGCGGTACCGACAAAATTTCAACGGTTTTTGCAACTGTACTTGGTAGGATAGGGAGTCGCGCACCTGCGTATCACACATCAACCCATAAAATTTTGTTTTAGGTCATCAAATCAAAGCGGCCTCTTACTCGTTAGGAGTTTTGCACACCCTTCTTGAATGAACAAATGGGACTCTTGGAGGCAAAACTTGCCCGAACATGGAAGATTGACTGCGTCGGGACTTGTCGATCTAGAAGATTGCATATGGGCCGTTGCGGGATACGTTAGTGTAGAGCTGGCAAGGTTCAATGGCCAATCAAGTCACTAAAACTCGATAAGAGTCCAAAACGTCCCCGAGGTACAAGTTTCATATCATCCATTGCACTAACATTATATTCTCAAGTATTAAGGCTATGTCCTTTCAGAATACCACTCAAATTAGCCTCTACTATGCACACGTTCCGTCAAGGTCACTAAGGTCACCAGTGTTCAAGCAAGTCCCCCCACAGCACCCATCCGGCCTACTCAGGTTGCAATACTGGCCACTAGCGTTGCAACATATGGTGCTATCGAATGATGCCCCGCAAATACCGGAACAGCATTGGCTCCCCTGAGTGCAAGTGTTGCCAAAGCCATTGGGCTTGCATGAAGGCTGGGCTACAACAGACGTTGTCGAAGTTGTGACTACCTTCACGGTCTGTAAATTGTTAGCTTGTAGACTACACAGGGATCGCAGATAGAACTGGGACTTACAGATACAACAGCAGTGCGTGTGGCGGTTTTAGTAGATTCAGGCTGCAGGTTGGGACAGCTGCATCCCTCTGAGGCGGCAGCGAAAGCTGCGAGGAGACCGGGACCGTCACCACGTTTGTCCGCGTCTTGAATGTGCGCGTTTCGCCTCTGCCTAGCACAGACGGCACAGGTTACTATCACAGTTGATGTGGAGGTCGTGCTTGTTCTATCGATCGTTCGTCAGCTGCCTCGGTCCATGGAAAGGACATTTGTGAACTTACACGGCAGGAGGTGTGACTGTTGTTGTCAACGAGCTGCAGAAGGAAATCGCTGGAGGACCGACTTTCTTGAGAACGCCCAGAGCTCCGGTCACCTTGGAGCAGTCGATGGGGTGGTCATAGGAATTTGCAGCCGCAGTTGGTTCAGGCCAGGCAGCCACAAGCCCGCTAGCCGTGGCTGCGAGGAGAAGTTTGAACGCGATCATGATTCTCAAATTTGGTTGTTGCAATAATGAAGAGACTGGATGGATCAGGATACAAGCTAATAGTGTGTCTGGCGGCGTATACTTTATACTGACTCGGCTAGCTCCACTGTGATTGTGATCCACATACACTGTTTGGTTGCCGAAAATCTGCATCTCAAGATGAGCGAGTGCGGCAGGGCGTTGAAGTCTAGCGACCCGTTGAGAGCATAAAGAAGTGACGATCTAGGGCCATGCACTAATCCTAGTCAAGCGAAGCGAGAACCGAGGCGCAAGTCGATAATGTTGCGAGGAGTGCCGTAGCAAGCTACGCTATATACAAACTACGAGCTCCGGAATCTATAAGAGCTCCGCACCCATATAGCTAGAAATCAACGATCTATCTTCCCTTTATTCTTAAGCTCGTTTCTCGCGTCACAATAAATGTCCAGCCTCGTGATAGATCCACACATCGGGCTCAGAAAGCCTCCAAATCGTGTGGCGGACGCGGTTGCAATTTGGAGATTGCCGACGCCAATTCTTAGATTGCTGTCCGGCAAAAGCCAAGAGTGCTGGTTTTCCGTGTTTCCTGCTTTCAGTAATACTATGTAGCGAGCCGCAAAAACGGTCCAATAGCGAGCCAGATCCGAGCAAGTGTCCCCGCACAGTAGCGAAGGCCAGGGGCACAATTTGCACTACCTTGGGAGCTAGGAGAACACCCATGGAAGCCAGATGAGGTGCAGCTGGAGTTCGATGCTGCTGTTGTGGTTCACAACGGCCATCGTGCAACTTTGCGCTGCAGCACGGCATATGGCCATGTCCACGCCAAAGGCTTCCCTAGCACAGGGGGAAAATACGACATCACCTACGAGCTTTGAAAAGCAAGCTCAACGAGTCATCGCGCTTCTAAAAGCCATTCGAGCGGGAAGGAACATCAAGCACGGCCCATGGACAGAGTTCCAGCTAAGTCGAAACGAGGCGTTGCTGAGATACGCGAAGGACAAGATATGGCGTGTGCTCAAGGAATAGCAACGTAGTAGCCAGCAATGCGGATGTGATAGGCATGGGTATTTGGGACAAGGCCACCAGTTTGTCGACGCGATTCGTAGCCAGCTAAAAATGATCCGCAGCGGAGATAACGAGGCAGCGTCCCCCGCGCGGAAAGCAAGGCCCGCCCGATCCACAGACGCACTTTCTAGTGGAAAATGCGCCTTCCAACTCGAATCCGAAGTACGATGGTCAATGCCAATAACTTTCTGCCTTAGCTAGTCAGTGCACATTGTAGTATTTATACTTTTTTTCAGCTGAAATGCCCAAAACGAGGGGTTTTATTCACCTGATGATTCCCGTATAGCATAAGCTAAGATGAGCGATAGTCCCGAGCCTTCTCACATGACTCGGCAAACTATCTTACTCTGTCGGGTCTCTATGGATGCTAGATGAGCCGTCAAGATGCCGTTCGATATGATGGTAGGGACTCGTCTTAGGGAATAATTAAAGCTATAAGAGGTCGAAGAAGTTATTGAATGCCTCACAATTAAGTCCAACTGAATCTCCCTTTTATACTTATATTGACGCGCACTCTTTGCTAAGGCTTAGGAAAATCCTAAGCCTATAATAGTTGATGGCGTATACTATTCTACTTTGACAATTAACGTTGTTGATTATTCGCACCTTTTTAGCTGTTTGCCGTAGTGGAGTCGAGCTGCGGTCTAACACTTTTGCAACCCTGCGCTCTCAAGAGGCACTAGATTCGAGATAGGAGTGCCTGTGATCCTGTTTAAATGAATTGTACTATTCTCTAAGCGGTATAGATAACCTGGTAACTATGAGTGATCTACTATCGAGAGCTGTTGAAGACCCTGAGATGAGCTCAGATAATACTAGGGAGAAGTCCCTGGTGCTAAGAATTGGCACCCGCGGCGGATCGGTTCTTGCATCACGCAATAACTCAATCTATCGTCTCATTGGCACTGCTTGTATTTTTGGAGTTCTAGCGCGCGAGCACGAATGTAATACGATGTCTTTACTTCAATCTTAAGTAATATTTTATATATACCTATCTTCTCCTTTATAACCCTTTCGGATAGGCACGAGTAAGAGAATTTAGGATCTAGGATTTGACAGATAAGACGTACTTGAGACAGTTGATTATTTCAACAAATTATTCCCATATAATAGATTAACTATGACATTCCTTATCGGTGACAGCTCTCTTGCTTATTGCCAACCCTGAGAAGTTTACTCCTTTTCGGGCAGCTTGCACGCGCACACACAACGCCATGACCTGAGCATACTGCGTATACGCATCTACCCTAATCACAAACGGATTCGGCATGTTGCAGCCCTCTGCCTCGCAGTCGCGATGACTTAGAAGGTTAAAGTTTATGAGCGAGTTGTCTTGCGTCTGGTGGTTGCTTATGAGCACCTCAACCCTAGCTCCTCTTGATAGTTTGCTCTACCTGTTCTACGAGTTTACTTGCAGTACCATGGCGACTTTACTGCTGGGGATTCCACCCCCTCTATAGAAACCTGCCGTATACGATTTTTGTGTAGCATTATCGAACACTGGAAACATGAATGAGATAGTACCTGGTGTGTGCCTAGATGTGTGATATGTGCGAAGGCTAAAGTCATTGATGTTGATAGCTCTACCGTCTTCTACCGCCCGCGCGTTGCTGTAATTGTAGTATATAGGCGGGTTGAACGACGAGTTTGCTATCGCAATCCACGCAGTTTTGGAAGTATAGACGATGGGGTTAAAATGCTTCTGCAGATACGCGAGCCCACCAAAGTGGTTAGTATGCTCATGCGTGATTACAATGCGCTTGATATCAGTGCCTTCATAACCAAACTTCTCCAGCCTAGGGACGAGAATAGCCGCTGCCTCCTCTGGTGTCGCCAAAGTGTTGATTAACAATAATTCATGGTTTCCAGTATCGATCGCCTAGGAGGACCAAGACGACTAACCGACGAAGAAGACATTATGGAAGGGAGACGCTGGATCAACGAATCCGAGGGTTGACGAGCTATCGGCAAGCTCAGGATACACTTGGGTGCGAACGCAGCGGTGCGCAAGATGAGGCATGATGTCGGGACCAGCAAACTCCAAACTTTGGCCTAGCAAGGCGCTAACGTTCTTCCATTGTTGTTTTGGAAAGGTGGTGATGTTCCAGTACTTGGAAAAGTTTGTAGTAATATTTTGAGCTGTTGTAGGAAGCGGCAACAACGCACACGGGAGTAGAATCTTCATGGTGGACGGTGGACTGGGGCGTTGATGCTGTAGTCAAGGTAGTTCAGTGAGCAGATACATATATATGTGTATTCGTTGCTGTGCAAGTCCATTGTACTAGACCTGCTAGCTCCCTAGAAACGGGTTTGTCAATTGTGAAAGTGCCAATAACGAGATGAAGCTTCCTGCATCTCAAAACACATATAGCGTACTAACAAGGCTGGAAAAGGAAGTTGCTTGATGTCGTGTCCAATATCTGCTTCTGTTGTCGTCCTATTGAACCTCGGCCGAAGTGATCAAGCTCTTTGCCTGTATTTTATCCCTGAGCTGTCGGGCAAAGCCGAATACCGGGTAGAGTATCGCGATATGAAAGGCCACTCCCGAGCAATATATAGAGACTACTATTATAGAGTTGATAAGATAATACTACCTACTATATCTACTAAAGACTTGTATTTTCTACCTTCAAAAATTCTAAAATAAACTATTTATTCGTGGATGCAACTCGATCAATCTATATAATCGCAAAGCTAGGCCTGCATAGCTTCACGAATCCATTAGGTCCAGGTCGAGGCGCTAGCCTTATACAGCCGCCGGTAAGGGCATGACCGTCGGAAATTCGTGAGTTCGAAAACCAATACCACCAAAATCACCCTGCTATTACAGGCGGGTTTTGAGTATTCTATCACGTGATGATCATGACCAACTAATCACGTGCGCACGCGACAGCGCACTTGCACCCCACGTCCACTATTTATCACGTCCACGAAATATTCCCCCTCATACCCAACCTACCATGCTTGACATTAACCGCCCCCCTTCGCCCCCTAATACTAAAATCTACTACACCCACGCCACCATCCCCGCCTACATCGACCCGCACAACATCTCTACAAAAAAACAGCCCTTCGCAACAATCGCAAGGCAACCCCACTCCCACTCCCTTGACCTCCTCCTCCCCACCCCGCTCTACGACCTCGTAGCGCAAAATATTGGCGCGCTCCAGACGCAATATGCGCGCGTCCACCTCTGCCTGGCCGACATCCTCGACCCGGAATTTATCGAGGCATATGTCCAAAAGGGCAATATCTCGCTCATCCAAGCGCACCCCGACGCCACGCAAATCAGCCTGTGTGCCGGCACTCTTACACTCGATCTCGACCGCGCGACGTACGAGCGCGCCGGCCTGCAAGGCACACCACATGCGAATAAGCAGCGCTATACCATAAAGCTTAACTTGGCTGCGCCGCACATGCGCCCGGGCAAGCGCGGCTTCGAGCGCGTACTATGGGCCGCGCACAACGTCCTATCACATCACGCCGCTTTCTTCTTCGTCAACCACGTGCCTGGCGGCGGACACGACGGCCTCGCGCACCATGCGCCGCGCGTGTGTACGCTTGACCCTGTCGTGACGAAGCTGGGCCCACGCGTCGTCCCGGTCCTCACCCCACATTCGCTCTCCGACGATCACGCGCTGCAGGTCCTGGAGTACATGCGCCTCCTTGCCTTGCCGTCGTTCCTCCTATGTCCCGGTGTAAATGTAGACCCGCATGTTTCGCGGTACGAAGTGCCCGATGTGGGGAAGGGGATTGGGGAAGGGGATATAGTAAGGGTTAGGTGGGAGGGGTGCGTTGTGGAGGAGTTTGTGCGCGAGGTTATATTGAGTGTGCTGAAAGATGTGAGGAAGTGTGCGGGGGAAGGGGAGTGGGTGGCACTAAGCGCTGTGGGAACGGGACGGAGTTGGAGCGTGGTACTATTCAGTGGGGAGTCATGGGTCTGGGATGTAGATGGGGAGTGAATGAAGCGGTTTTTTGGCGCCTCGTGTCGTATAGACGGTTGCAAGTCCGTCAAGCATCGAGTGCTTCTAATGGGGGAATGGTCGAGTTGTGCCGGCCCGCCCGGACGGAGGCCGTAGATTCGATTCGACCATTTACATCATTTTCGGAGCCTATTGGTGCTGAGCAGGGCGCGGCAAGCCGGCGGTTTTGCTGGCGAGGAAGGAATCTGCGACAGTGCTACAAGACGAATTCGGGTGCTGGAAGAGAAGGTGTAAAAACGGATGAGAGATGGGATTTCAGCATCAGGCTATCTCGGATCAAAGGTTGCACGCACAACCGGACACGAAGCGAGTCGATTTCGCTCCTCGCCCATGCCCATTCCTAGGAAATGAATACACTACAAAATGCTACATGCATATATATCTAACAGTACGCCATGCCATGTATATCTCAGCCACGAAGCCAAACACCACACCAAAACCTACCGCAACGAGAACGAGACCTCAAATCCCCGAATCAGTCTGCTCATATGGCTTCTCCGGATTCCCCTCATACCAGTACCCATCCCACTCATCACAGCCCTTCTTCAACACTCCCGTATCTCCCAACGAACCCGCCTGCAGATCTCCATATCGCTCGCCAAACTGCATGCTCAGGCCCTGCGACGCATGCCACGCGATATGGCAGTGCATGACCCACATACCCGGGTTGTCCGCCGGGAACGCAATTAGCAGATACCCGTCAGCCGGTAAAGTCGCCGTGTCCCTGCGTGTGGGATTGTCGAACGTAAGGCCATTCGTCGACCCATCCCACACCCCCGTGCCCTCACTCAAGATATAAAAATCGTGGCCGTGGAGGTGAATCGGGTGCGCGAGTTTGATCGTGGCTGTGGACTGGATCCACCAGAGGTACCAGGCATCCTTAGTCTGCATGGACTTGACGTTGGCGGTAGGGCCGAACTGGAGCGAGTTATTGAGCACGGTTTCGAGTGTGGGGTTGTTCCAGTCGACGATGTGGGGCGACCCGTCGATCAGCCAGCGGAACAGGTTGTTTTGCGCAGGGTCGGAGAAGTGGCTGAGGTTCATTCTGCCTGTGTTGCTGACGATGTCGCGGGGCACTTGATTGGGGGCGTAGGGGACGAGACTGCGAGAGGATTCGTCGGCACAGGACGTGCGCATCGTGACGTCGGTAGTGGAACTGGGATTTGCGTCCGGCGCACCGTCATAGTGCAGGATGGCGCCCAGGGGTGCTTTGCCGACGATGGCATTGCGCGCGCACAAGGTGCCTGGGGAGACGCGGAACCAGTAGTTATCGACTGTTTGGTTGGCGCTGATGACGACATCGTAGCGCTGACCGACGGCGAGGGTAAGCTGGTTTGTGATCCATTTCTTGATGGGTACGAAATCGGCGGTGATGACGGTAAAGGGGTGGCCATCCATAGAAACAGAGAAGTAGGCGTCGACGGACGTGTTGATGATTCTAATGCGGTACTTTTTGCCCTGTGGATTGTTAGTCGAGGAAGTCACACATTGACAGTGGAACATACCTTGACGACTTTCATCTTAGCGTAGCTTCCTCCGCCACTGCCGTTTACGTGAGTCCCATTCACCAAGATGTTATCAGCTATTGGCGGGCCAGAATGCTGAGCTACCTCGTTAAGAGTGAAAGCAGTAGGATAATACCAGTCAGTGAGCGGCAATGTGCCGAGATCCTCGTCGTAATTTTCTGTAGCTGGACCATCGATAATAATTGTGCCTAAAACACCATCTCCGTACTGAGCAGACCAATGGGAATGATACCTATGATTGACAGAATGGTCAGCCTACCATCAGAGCAGGAATATCCGGGCTGGCACGCCCGAGATATGAAAGATGTCCTTAGTATGCGAGTGCAGCTGTGTTCACGCAATTGTACATTTTTCTGAAGGCAATATGATGGCAATAAGAATCCTGCTACTTACCAACTCGTACCGAATTGAGTTGCCCGAAATCTGTACTGGCGCGTCTTTCCTGGCGCAATCGGACATTCTGTTACGCCGGGAACACCGTCGTGCTGACATGAGTTCAACTGGCGAAGTCCGTGCCAATGAATACCGGTTCCATTATGCTGAAGATTGTTCTTGACATTGACAACGATCGTGTCGCCCCACTTTGCCCGGATGGTAGGTCCTGGATACGATCCATTGATCAACATCATGGGTCGAATTCCGCCGCTGCCATCTGGATTTGGCCGCGTGGTATTGGATATCTCAAGATCATACTGTAACGCCTTAGTAAAACCGATCATACATAGTCTCCGTTTTATCTACCGTGACAGTGGTTCCATCAGGAGGCGACTTCGCGTCAAAGTCAGTCGCGATGGAGTAGCCATTACTCCAACAACCACGCGTGCGAGGCCCATTTGTGCATTCGCCATCAGGCACAGGCGACGCGGAGGTAGCTTGCCTATTGACAAGGACAGGAGTAGGCGGGTCGGCTCGTGGGAGAGCGAGAACGGCCGAACCAAAAGCCAGCCAGGAAGTAAATGAATGAAGCAACATGATATATAGTGCAATATATCGAACCAAACGCTGGACGATAGTGCAGGAAATATGTATAAAGGAAGGATGACAAGGCCAATGAGTAACGAACGAAGACCGTACTCGATCAATTCCATGAGGCATTATGCAGCGATTTATATTAATGTCCCAAGGCTGAGCTGGCTGTGTGTACTGCAGGTACTAGTGCATGCCGACGACCAGGTACCCACCAATTGTTAGCGTAGGTAGGGCAACATCATCCCTGCCCAGCTTACACTACGTGTGAGCGTAGGTAGAGGAGACCTTCATCTTCCACGGAGCCAACTTCGATAGTTTGCTGATTTTTCCACGTATCTGCGGACGGCAACATTCTATCTGCCCATGGAAGCGTGATTCATAGCGGATAACATGGAGAGCTATTTTGAGATCTTACCGTGGTGTGCCTGCGTAGGATTGAATTCAGGCCACTTGATCATCTCGTAAATGCCGGCAGCCTACGGAGGAGATGACTATGAGAAACTAGGAACGCATGGGTTATGTTTGGTTGTGGCTTATGCTTGAAATCAGAGAGGAGTATTAGCCCCTGTTTCAAGTGACTGAAAGACAACCGAGCCCAGTAAATAATGAGCATGTGGTTGTATGTCGGAGTTGGAGGTCCTATAGAGGGTCGTGTTAGGCATCGTGCCTTGCATAATGGAGGATCTATTGCCATGTAGGGCCATCACGTTCCCTAGAGATGCTGTGCTACTGATGCGGGATACTCGTGAACGTGCCAGCTTATGCGGGAAGGTTCAACAGCTGGACCATTCAAATCCACTAATGCGGACTGTTTGCCACTTCGGACACAACTTTGTGCATAAGAGGCGGTGGAGATAGCCTGAGGGCTCCGGTGACGGATGGAAGGGCAAGAGTATTGTTCAGCTCTTCAGCTCCATAGTGGAGAATGATCGGCTGAGCCGAGATGCCAAGACATAAATTTATGGGCTTTCTGACACGAAGTGGCCCACAGAGGCCTGAAGGCACGATTCAGAGGCGGTAGATCGCGGCTCGTGGTCTGGTAGAACTGAGCAAGGGTTTGCAAAGCAACGTTCAGGATTACCATGGTGCTGACTTCTCCATGGACTTCGCACCCCCGTAATAGAAGGCTGTACAGAACAAACCGATCAAATACGGAATTTAAGCGCCACCAGTATGCTGGGCGGGTCGACCGGCCCTATTAATTGGTGCTACTAGGTGTAACTTCGAATACACCTCAGGTGGTGTGCCGATGAAAAGCCAAGATTTTTCGGATCGAATTCTGGTAATGCAGCACGGGCTAGCATGGGCTGTAGCAGCCATACGTAGAACGGTCAGTCTACAAAGGTAGTCAGCAACCTTAGTACGGTATTTGAGTCCAACTAATAGGTTTCAGATGCCTGGGCGCGGCGCGTGGTAGACGTAGTGACGGATAGATTGCCGGATTACGTCCAAATACATCCAACCGTGTGGGTCTTTAGCCGGTCAGAAGGAGCAAACAATAGCGACTCCATGCAAGATGGCCTGGGATAGATGCATGTTGTTGATGCTGAGAGGTATGGGCAGCGGTGACGTGCGCAGTTCCCCTAGATCTGTATTAGGCTTAGCGTGTCCCGACGCGATGGCGCTGTACACGGGTGCACGATCATCCCAACCCGAGTGGCTTGATTGTCTACAGGTCACATTGCGGCATGGCTCTACCTTCTCCATCCTTCACCATATGTTCCTATTTAGGTACATCTTGCTGCATCGGCCAGAGGATTCTTACGACGAGACGAAGGTTGCCAACCGATGATCATGCTACACGCTTACTCTTTTGAACCGCCGAGGCCCCATCATGCTGCCTCAGCTCGCTCCCGTGGTGCTCCGTGAGAGCAGGCACTCAACGTAGCTATTTGCATCTGTATCTAAGACGCCTAACCAAGGCTCGTGCCGCTGGAACTCGGTTGAGGCAATGCGATGATAAGCCACGCTGTGATGCGTTCACCAGCCTGGAAGACGCAGCTACAAAAGAGCGAGGTCCCTACCATTAGCTCAAATGCAATAGCATATACGTCAATCATCTTTTGCATTCGATTGCTACAGTCCCCAAAGTCATGACTTTCACTCGTTCTTATTTCGTCGCAGCATTGGCCACTCTGCTGTCAATTGCCAAATCCGATCCTACTTCCATCTGCTACTCTTATGGTGTTGACTTTATCGACGAAGGAAAATACTTCATCGACTCACGACTCACCGAGAAGTTTAGTTCTGTCTCTTATTTCAAAGGATGTAACCAAGACATAGCTGATGTACTCCTCGTTGAGCCTGAGGGTGTGAGTTCCCAGGAATACCTGTGTGACCAAATTCCAACCTATCCGGAAAACGAGCTGAAGACATCAACATGCCCGGTTCAGAAGAACCAAATGCAATCCGGCCACTGGCTTTTACTTGTCCTTGGAAACAACGGTGACGATGGACAGCCCTTTGCATGGCAGAGAGACCTTTACCTCACTGTTGGTACACCAGTCACAAGCACATTTACCCCAACAGTAACGTTCAGCATTACCACTACTCCCATCCAAACCCAGACTACAACAACGACGTTTACAAATGTCATTACAACTGGGCCCCTTTCTACAGTCACTCTACCAAGCGGAACCGCAAAAGAAACAAAAACCATCACTCCTCCGGCCACAACTACTACATCCACTAAAGTCATGACGAAGACAATCGTCTCCCATACCAAAGTCTTCTCAGTGACTACGAAGACAGTCACTGCGACCTGCACTACACCAGGTCTTCCAGGCCATCCGGACAAGCCCTGCCGTTACTCGCCCACGCGCCTTCACCCGGCGGCAATGGTTACTCCTACCAAGATTCCCAAAATGCATCGATTCGTGCGCAAGGCTGATCGCACTGTTGATATCGAATGGGCTCGTGCTCGCATTGCAGCTGCTAAAGCAAGGCGTGCCGAGGAGGCCCGCGAGACTGCAGCGCCACCCGAGCGCCGTGCTCCAGACGAACCAACCCTTACTGTCACTGGCAGTACGCCAGTCAATACAACCACCACTATCTTGGCACCAGCTACAACTACAACCGAGATAGTTCTACTCACTGCTGCTTCCACCTTGACTCTACCTCCCGCTACTGTCTTGGCTGGCTTGTTCACCAGTACCATCACTTTGCCAACGCCAACAAAAACCCAGCTTAAATTGAGCTCTACCACGACAACGCAATTGACAACGATTGGTGCTACATTTACGAGATACACAACCGTTACACCAACCTCTTCTGTTAGTGCTTGCAAGAAAGCCGGTGGGCATTTCTAATGAACAACTTCAATCTTTCTGCAAATTTAAGTTAAAGATAATTTCATATTCGTTCGGACTCCTGCAGCTTCAGCATTCGATTAGTTTTTGAAGCCCCCAGCACTGCCATCCGCACGCACAATTGTAGTTAGAACGAAATCGCAATAAGTCAAATCATATCAGTCCCAGTTTCTGTCGTGCCACCTCCAAGCACCCGAGAAGCGAACAAAAGGCGACACAGCTTCGCAAACTAAGGTGCCCTGCATGATATCTGACCTGCATGCCCTTCGCTGTACAGGCGCCCTGCATCCTCCCCCCCCCCCCCCCCAAAAAAAAAATCTGTTCGTAAAGAGTGGAGGTCATACAACATGGGTACCCAGAGCCTCCACAACCCATGTGATCGAAGCAGTGAGGTTGAAGTAACCTACTGCGCCACAACAAGCTTCCGGGAGCTAGTCTCAGCCTCTTCGCGTACCCCTGTGAGGCTGTCTTACATGCACTGCCGACCCACATCAAATGATACATCGGTGTGATGACTGCGAGAACACGAAGACCGTGCTGGGGCCTCCGACTCGTTCAGCGGACGCCACGGCGTCACCACATCGCGTGTCGCATCGTGTGGTCCGGACGCGAGAATGTAGTGTCGCGCGAGCTTCCATGTGCTGGGTCTCCGCTTTGAATGTCCGGAAGTCCACATCTCGGTTCACGACTGTGCTACGCCGCGCTGTTCTCCTCAGTTCCGGCCTTGAGCAAAGTCGGCAAGGTCGGGGAAATGAAGTCATGTGTTGTCACAGTGTGGTCGAGGTCAATGAGATGCATGAGTGAGATTTCGTATGGCATAGTCATTTCTGATGGGACATCTCCCTCCGTTCCGACGACTGGGGTGTACAATGTGTGATTGGTGGTTTAGTTGAGTCTTCGTGTCAGCTTACCGTCCCGCCCGCCGCATTCCACCCTTTGGGGCTGTCAATTATCTATCTGAGACATCTTGGTATACACCTGGAAGCTGGTAGGCTTTGGTCGACGGTGTACTGGCTGATCTGAACGGATGCAAGGGAGTAAGTTCGTATTAAAAAAGAGCGTGATATGAAGATTATACGAAAGATGCCGAAAGTACATAGCCCCGCATGGCCACACTTTTGTCGCGGCCTTGTCGTTTTCCAAATTTGCTTCGCGCCATAATACCAACCTCTGATAAAACACTTAGGTCTATGAGTCAGCTTGTCGGAGTCTGTTTGTGGGCCCGTATAATGTCAAGCTTCTCGCCCTCCACAATTTGTTGAAGCTACAGAATTATCATACGATCTTTTTGGTTCGGAAAACCTCAACATAAGTACCGAATGTTCGCTAACGCAGCACGTATTCGCCACGCTACGCACTCCGGTCCTTTTGGCCAGTAAAAATGAGTGATTGAAATTACTTGTCCAACTCGTTTTTATACGATGACTCTCAGCTAATAATTATGCGCGAAAGATGTCATGACTTTTGAATTTTTTTTCCAAAAAAAAAACCCCCCCAACAACATACCCAGGCTGGCCGGCGTTCGTCGAAGCCCAAGGCCGCCTGGTACGCTGCATCATGACTTGCATGTTGATACTACGCAATAGTACATCTATCTGCTCGTAATCTGTTGCATGTATATACGGCCTGCATACGCCCATCAGCACACAATCTATTCTCCTGACGCACGAATCGGTAGAGTGCCGCTGCAAGGTTATGTGGTCGACTTGGAATCCTCCATCTCCTTTATCGACTGGACATGAGTCAAGATTTCCAATCGATAGCTTTGTGAAGGAATCACATCTAGGCGACACCGTAAAGCTCCACCCAGTATCGATTTCTTTCTTCGCTTGGAAATAGCATGGTGATCAGTGCAGAAGGAGCAATACTCACAGGGCTTCATGACTCAAGTGCCGGTGTGGCGGTATACCCTAGCCGTTTGCCGTTCCTGCACGGAATCCTTCTCGTTTCTATTCAATGCGCCAACGAGAATCCTACATTTTGTTGTTGGTGTTTCAAATTTCCTCTCCGCAATATACGGGATTGCGGCTCATAGCGGAGTCACGTTACTCCGTTTCGGGTATTATTAGGCGTAATATAGGCAGGCAATCGACCAGGGCGTGAACTGTCTTGGGATTGTCCCAAGGGAGTGGTTAAGGATTGCCTGGGCTAGGACAACTTAGGCACGGAGTTTGTAGATGGTAAGACGGACTTATCTTGTGATAAAGGTTAGTTGCCAGTGGCAGGGGCTCAGCTATTCTTGACGCGTACGTTGGCATGTACTCAGGATAGTCGCAGGAATTATTTGGAGCTAATTGTCAAGGGACCACTATTCAAGAAATCCTCCTCTGTTCATATCGTTTGCGGTGAACTCAACTTTTTTTCACTAATTTACACTCTACTATCAAGAGTTCCACCGCCCTCCGACTTCTAATTACTCTTATACATATTTTCTGGACTCAATTGTAGTGCCTAGCCCATCTAGAACCTTGGACACGAGCTTTCATCGCACTTATGCTTTGCTTTTCATAAAATCGCTAAGTACAATTACTGTGTGCAATGCGTCACTTTTCCAGATAGCGTTGAACACAATAAATAATTTTGAAGTCCCAGATACTCACTGTATATAGGATACCAAATCCGCCTCCTCAATTTCGTAAAACCATCACTCGTCCCACCAACACTACTGAGTTTCCTGCTGGGCCTCTAAAAATTCGCCTTTAATCCGCGTGACCAAGATGGGTATATTGACAAAATATACCGTTGACGAATATCTCCGTGCTATTAGTCGTTCAAGCACTTTCCTCCAATATCTCTTCCACCCCGTCATCAGAACGGGGGTTGACATGCACAGTATCATTCCAATACACGCCATTGAAACTGTCTCGGAAGTCGCGTGCGTCCTTAACGGAATGGAAGCGAACCTCGCCATTGACGATATTAATATCCCTGATGCCTTCGCGCTTGAGGCGCCAGCTCCACGAATTGATCATTTCGTCGATATTGCGGACAAGTCCGCTGCAAGGAAGCTACTGATGGAGACTGTCGATGTGTTGGTCGGTATCCTTGATTCTCGTTCGAAATCAGGGTAGCACAAGACGTCTCTATTGTCCATAGGTGTATCCTCGTGTCGGATAAGTTCTATGGTGCTCCTTGGGCTATTGTGACCAAAGCGGGTTCCATGGGGGTTGCGCATTGCCGCCATAGCTTGTGTAGCAAACTAGAGCTCCACTTATACACTGTGATTAAAGTTGGGTCCTTCAGTATATATCCCGACCATACCATCGCGGGATACGAACAGGTCTTTGAAAATGCTAGGCCCAGCAAAATCTAGAGGGTCTTGGATGAAAATGAAGTTGCTCTCCAAGTTGTATGCGAACGGCGCGGCTATTAGTAAAGATCTCCTATTTACTTAGGCTCTTCGATACTTTAGGCGTTTCGAAGTCCACCACGGCCTTGTTTTCCCGAATCTTGAACAGGGTCGACGATATTATAGCTGTTCTTTCCAAGTCTAGTACCCTCCTTATATCCCATCTTCACCGTCGTGGTTTGAACAGTAATCATCTTTGGGATTCTAAGTCCGTCGTACAGGGTAGTATGTAATGCTGAATTAAGAGTTGATTGTCTACAAAAACGCAAGAGGAATTCGGGGGCGGTGATCTATTGTATAGTAGAAGGGGTCCTCAGGGGGTTAAATACCACATTCTCCTGGTCTGGGTCCACACGGCTCCAAGGTTTAGCACGATATATGGGGTTCACCTTCGAGAAGACAACGGTCAATGAGGGGCAATTTGATGTTGTCGCAGTACAAATACCGTTCAACGGAGCAGAGCTATAATGTTATACAGGTGAGTGCAATACTGTTTGCAAGGAGCAAGTAGTCTATTAGTACTTGCGATGTGACAATCTAGTCACTTCTAACACTTCAATTAGCACAGATTTATCGTGAAAGTGAGAGGGGCTACCTTAAGTAGGCTAATAGTGCTGTAACTTCGATACTTAGCTAGCTATATTGTGTCCTTATTACTTTTTCGCAGGCAAAGGGAATAAAATCTCTACGAATAATTATTTTCCAGGTGTGAGTATACCCACCTGTTTCTCAATACTGCCGGCGTGTAACTGGCAACGCAAATACGATGCGCAGCCTCTCCATTATCTAGGCGTAGCGTAAAAACTATGCTTTTGGTATTTATGCGGCATTTAGAATGAACCCATTAGACTTCTCATAGGTAAAGGAAAGACTATGGGCATTTTTCCAACTCGGACAATGCTAGACCGAGCCAGCTTTGCGATAATGATTTAGACTGTGTGCGAGTTGAATCATAACATCGGGGATCCGAAGATGGCAGGCTTTCTCCGTAGGTGGCCACACTGTGTGAAGAATACATCGGAGATAGTGTAGCCATTAACAATGTATCAGTGGGTCTGGGCTTCGGCAAAGATACCATCTCGCTTTCGCTGTCGAAGCATCATGTGCAAAGTCCAGCGACCCTAATTAGGTATATAAGTGGGGAACTTTCGGTGGGGCAAACAGCGCTAGCAGTCTTGCGCACCCGTCAGCCTAAACCCCGCCCTACCTAACTCCGAATGACCACTGCGGCAGCACTTTATTTTTTTCTTCTATATATACATAATAAATACCCATTCTCCCATATCACAACTCGGCACTTTGGCGGAGTGGTTAACGCGCTGGCCTGCTACTCATCCGGATGGATGGAAGTTAGCCAGTTCCTTCGGGAGCGTGTGTTCGAATCACACAGGTGTCGCATAATACCGAAGAACCAACTACTTTTTTTGCGTTTAGGGCAGTCCTGAAATAGTCGATAGTTAGCTGGCCGCCGTCTCGCCAAAAAAAAAAAACATTTCTTATTCGTTTTTTGCTTGAATGCAGTGTTTGTCGCAGTGTGGTATGTTGATTTCTACGTCGTAATTTCTCAGCTAATCTACACCTCATCCTAACCTAACTACCTCCCCGGATTCATTCCATGCATAAGATCCGGTTTATCGAGAATCATACCCTGCAGCAAAATCCACTGCCTGAGCCCATCCCAATCCGTACCCTCCTCATCCCCCCTCCTCCACGTCTCCTTGAACCCCCAAGCCAAGGCAATGCGATCCAAGGCGGCGCGCTCATCCTCGCGGATATAGCGATCATATAGGGGTGTTCCGGGCCGCCAGACGACGCGGTCGTGGTGGTCGTTGTGGGTGGTCAGGGCGACGAAGCCGAGGGTGCCGGTGCACAGTACGTAGGTGCTCAATCCAGCGAAGGCGTACATTTTGAAGATGAAGGGGTCGATGAAGTTGGAGTAGACGGACATTTCTTGGGCAATCATGTAGAGCGCAAGTGGCGTGATGGCCGCGATGGCGGAGGGTAGACCGAGCTTGGTGAAGGCGCGGTGGCGGCGCCAGGCCTTGGTGCGGTACGTGTGGTCCACGACAGTTAGTGCGAGTTGCAGGTTTTTCGCCTGGATGGCAGCGGTCAGCGCTTCGTCGGCGAGGTCGGCGGGGATGGCTTGTTTGGCGGAGTCGGGGGAGGGTTTGAGGTACTTGGGGGGCGAGGAGCCTTCTACGGGGACAGGTTTGTGGGCGTAGAGGTAGAGGGCTTCGGGGATGGCGAGGGGATTGCCGAGAAGGCGCTGCAGGTGGATGTAGAGGCCGAGGACGTTGGGCGAGATGAAGACCTTTTCGTGTCTGATGAGCTCTTCGGCGAGTTTGGAGAGCTGGGAGGGGGTGGGGAATGT
The DNA here is from genome assembly GCA_028456235.1 of Ophiosphaerella narmari. Taxonomy (NCBI): domain Eukaryota; kingdom Fungi; phylum Ascomycota; class Dothideomycetes; order Pleosporales; family Phaeosphaeriaceae; genus Ophiosphaerella; species Ophiosphaerella narmari. Next base: position 17,131 of record JALNQA010000045.1, on the reverse strand, counting down.
GTCGAGGAAGGGGGAGGCTGGGTTTGATCTGCGCTTGTCTTCGCCGCCCAGGCCTGATAGGATTGCGCCTGCGGAGCTTTGGCGGACGGGCGTGCCTACAGGGAGTGGTTGGCGTGCGCGGATGGCAATGGCTTGGCGGGCGACATGCTCGAGCTCGTCCAAGGCATGGAGTATTACGTTTTCCTTCTCGATCTTGGGCGAGCTGTATATCGCCTTGATTTCTGCTTTGGCCTGCTCAAATCTCGTCTTCAAGGCGGCCGTACTCTCGGACAGCGACAATTTTCCCTTGCGTATGGCTTCCAGCTCTTCCGCGTCTCTGTCCTCTATCTCTTTCAGATAGGCTGATGTGGTGTTGACGCTCCGTAAGGGGGTTCGTGGTCGCACGATTTGTCTACGTATCGAAGGTGTTTTGAGGGTTGATGCGGTCAGGAACGTGCGGCGGTTCGTTGGCTGGCGCAGTATGAAGTGGCACAATTGGCATACTGGCCGCGATGGCATACGAACAGGCAGGCTGCTGGGTTTCATGGTGTCGGGTATGCGGCGCGCATCAACAATTTCTGGAGACGTCAAGCTCGGGAGTGGAGCGGAGTGACGGCCATGGCAAAGGCGAACGGCTAGGATTGCTTGGCGGCCCCTCCATGTTTGAACCCCAACTCGCAACATTTACTTCTCCTTTCCCTACAGGCGACTGCACGATTAAAACTAACATAATACTTTTGGCTTGAATCAAAAGCGAATAAGAATTTTGGATCGGCCTATTAAAGCGCGTCCTACGAAGTGCGATGCCCTCCTCGGGCTCCTGTTTATGTCAAAGGTTAGCGTGGCCCCACTATGTACCCTCCGCTTGTCTTGACTGCTCCGTGGAATAATGCGTTGTCTTGAAAATGGCATCATATCATGAAGTTCATACTGAGGCTGGAGATGGATGCGAGCGAGCTTTCATTGTCCGATGGCTAGTCACGAGACTGGATCCTCAACGACGCGGCCATGCAGCCAGGAATTCAAAAGTGAATTCTCTAATAATTGACAAGGACGCTGCAATAAACAGATTATTGAATAAGGTCTACCATGAGAAGCGCAGCCAGTCAGACGCGCCAAGCACAGCCCTGGCATTGCGTATGATGCGCAGCTGGGATGCTTGGCAGCAACTGCACTCGAATGTTCCAGGCAATACGTAAACACCCAACTCCCAACACCGGACTTCACACAAAATCAGGCTGCAGGATACCGCCGAAGCTGCACACACACTCGCGGCAGAAGGAGGAAAACTAAACACTGCGCACGAGTGCACACACCACGATGCCCGCACCACCTCCCCCTCCGCCCATGCCGCCCATGGGAAGAGGCGCTGGAGGGCCGCCGCCGCCACCGCCAATGCCTGGCATGAAAGCGCCAGGAGCAAAACCGCCTTCAGGAGCAGGAAGAGTACGTCACAGACAGACCCCAGGAGCGAATAGATGCCGCCAACGTGGTAGTCGGTGCAGCGACAACTAACATGGCACAGGGAGCTCTGCTGTCCGACATTGGCAAGGGCACGCGACTCAGGAAAGTCACCCAGATCAACGACAGATCAGCGCCGATAGTGGGCAAAGTCAGCGACGGGCCCAGCGCGCCGCCCATAGGAGGAGCGCCGCCGGTTCCCGGCATGGGCAGACCGCCAGCACCGCCGGGAGGACTCGCGCCGCCGGTGCCTGGAGGCGGAAGCCGGGCGAGGAGCAACAGCGAAAGTGGGGGCGGGGACAGCGCCATGGCAGCAGCACCACAGCTAGGCGGCTTGTTCGCAGGAGGCATGCCAAAGCTGAGGAAGTCGGGGGGCGTCAAGACGGGCGCGGATCAGGGCAATGCGCCCTACCTTTCAGACCCGGAGACGTCGCGAAGCTCAACACCCAAACCACCGCGAGGCTCAGCGCCAAAACCGCCTGGCGCACCTCCAGCACCATCGGTTCTAGGCGGGCGGCCATCGCTCAACCCCAAATTTGGCACCCTCAAAATCTCGCGGCCATCCTCTGTTGCTTCGACTATAAGCACGAGGCCGAAACCGCCGCCTCCAATCGGAAAGAAGCCGCCTCTGCCACCAAACTCGCGCAAACTGTCAGGCATGGCTCCACCACACCCGGCATCGCCAGCTCGAGCACCCCCAGTCCCAGGCGGTGCACCTCCCGCGCCTCCACCGCCTCCCCCATCATCAACGCCCAGCGCACCACCTCCACCGCCCCCAGGTGCCCCACGAGCCCCTGCAAGGTCCACCCCTCCACCACCACCCGGCCCTCCACCCTCCAGGGCCCCCGCCGACGATGACGACGACGACGACTACGACCCCTACAAATACGACGGCAGCCCCTCCCGCGCACCACCGCCCCCCAAACCCCCAAACGGCACTGCCCCCTCCCTCGCCGAACAGGCTGCCCGCAACGCCTTCGGCGCCTCTCATGGCCGTACCTCCCCCGCCGCCCCGCCTCCACCGCCTCCCGCCTCCGCCCCAGCACCACTGCCCTCCGCTCCACCACGTCCTACTGCTAGTCCCGCCCGCTCCATGCTCGATGCCTCCTCTTACACCCTGACCAACGGAGGTTCCTTGCGTTCTCCCACCTCTCCTGCTACTAAAGGCAAGGTCGTGCCCATACACGATCTCCGCTGGCGTTTCCAGGACGAGGCGCAGTTTCCACGTCCGAGGGAATTTTCCAACGGTGTTAAGAGGTATCGGGCCGGCAGGGGGAGTAGTGTGCCGTTGGATTTGAGTGCGTATGAGTAGGGTTTGCTTAGCTTGGCGTTTTGGAGGGGGGGAGGGGGCGGGGGATTTATTGTTTTATCGTAGTGTTAGGTTAATTTAGAGGGTTGTGAGGGATTGGCAAAGAGAATGGAGTTCTGCCGTGCATTACTTATTAAAGCGGAGTGAGAAAGTGACCATATATACGTCTATTGAACTTTTGATACTTACATTGCGCATGGTACGACGAGAAAAAAACAAACACTACTTGTACACCCTATACCTATATCCATCACGCCTTCTTCCCCTTCCCCCGCGGCACACGAAACAGCCAATAAAACCCCACAGCCCCCACAACATTGACCACAATATACACCCACAACAGCCCAAAGTCCCGCCACCGCGTCTCCCAGCTCGAATTAATGCTGCGCAAAAACTGGTTCGTCGAGTCCACCTGGCAGAACCTGCACTCGCCTGTTGGCAAGGGGTCAGCCAAGAAGCCGCCGGCGGCCGCGATGTAGGGCCGCATGTAGGCCGCGCACTCGGTATTTGGGGGAGGGAAGAAGGACTGAAATTCGGTGGGCGAGCACGAGGCCGGTGCTTGGCCGAGGGTGGTAGCCATGAAGGAGGAGACGAGATACGTCATTGGGTTGATCTAGGCTCGTCAGCGCAAACTCTTGACAAAGTAAAACGGGGGGCTGCTCAACATACGCGATACATGAAGATCCAAAACTTAGGCAACAAACTTGGCCCTGCGAGAATCCCACAGAAGGCATACAACATGATGGACAACAGCGTTGCTAGCGCGCCGGCGATTTCTTCGCCGGGCGCCCCGGCAATGAGGAGGTGGGCGAGCGAGGATGCGAAGAGGAAGGCGGCGAGGATGAGGAGGAGGGTGTGGAAGGCGCGGATGTTAACCTCGTTGGTCCATGCTGCGTTGCGGTAGAGGCCGACGGGGTAGTACCAGACGAGGAAGCAGAAGATGGCCATGAACTATGTCAACCGCATTAGCCAGTAAAAAGGGGGGAGAAGGGGATATACGCACGGCATTCCACACCATTTCGATGGCGATATTACTTAGCAAAAACGCCTGCCACGCATACGTTCTGCTCTGGCGCTCGCGCGCCTCGTACAGCGTGCGCTGGACAACGAACATGGGCATGATCTGGTACAGCAGTTGGATGACCACGAACAAAAACACAAACACGCCAAACATCTGGTTCTGCAGGCCCTGCATCGTGTTGACGCCCTGGAAAAAGGAGAAGCCGATTAGCAGCGCGGACCCGATGGTTAGGATCGCTTTGGAGTAGATGTACGAGGGCGTGCGCCAGTACTGCTGTGCGCAGCGGCGCGCAACGGCGGATAGCTGCGTGGTGAAGGGTGCGGCGAAAGCCTGGTGTGAGCCTGGGGACGAGTCCATTGCCGCGGAGGGGTGGGCGGAGAGGGCGCGGAGGGAGGCCAGTTCGTCTTGGACGTGTGCGTATTCGGCGCTGGATTTCCACACTGCGGGCCAGTCGATGGATGTTTGAGCGCCTGGGGCTGCACCGATGGCCTCGAGCATGTATTCCGCGGGGTTAGTACCAACAGGACAGGGCGGCGCGCCGTTGCGCGAGAAGTAGGACAGGAGCGTCTTGGAGTCGCGCCCAATGTCGCCGAAGTAGACTGTGCGGCCGCCCTTGGCTAGCAAGAGGAGACGATCGAAGCGCTGGAAGAGGAGGGACGAGGGCTGGTGGACGGTGCAGAGTATGGCTTGGCCGTTGCGCGTGAGTTTTTCCATGAGATCGCAGATTGACCACGAGGTTTGGCTGTCGAGGCCGGAGGTCGGCTCGTCGAGGAATAGGAGGAGTTTGGGGCGAGCAGCGAGCTCGACGCCGATGGTGAGGCGTTTGCGTTCTGGGAATGTTAGGGGAGCGGGAGTTAAGATGGGTGGGATACGTACGTTCTACGTTCAGGCCTGAGCCGGGGATGCCAACGACTGCGTCTGCATATGGTTCCATGTCAAGGAGAGAAATGACGTGATCGACGTATGCGAGGCGTTCTTGCCGCGAGTATTCCAGTGGCTGTCGCAAGAGGGCAGAGAATTCGAGGGCTTCTCGTACTGTGGAGGTCTCGAGGTGGATGTCCTGCTGCATTACGTATCCAGTCTTCCGCTGGAAAGACTCATCGCGTGCTCGTCCATCTACTAGCATGTTGCCCGAGATGACGCCCATGGTAGTTCGGCTGGCTAAAACATCGAGCAAGGTCGTCTTTCCAGCTCCTGATACACCCTGTTGATAGATCAGTCACTGTTCTTCCAACTGCTCAACAAACTCACCATAAGCGCAGTCAAAGTCCCCGGCTTAATCCAACCATCCACCGAGTCCAAAATCGTGCGCGTCTCCCCCTTAATCTGAATTTCGTAATTAACCTTCTCCCAGTGGAAAATGGAAACTTGTTTCTCCACATTGTGCTCCGACGAATTACTGCTGCTGATCTTCTCGCCGTCGTGTGCAGACGCACTGCCGCTCTCTTCGTCCGCCGTCTCGCGCTTTTTCTGCGTCTTCATCTTTGACCGCCGGAACACGAGGACCTCGCCTTTCGACCGCTCAGACGCAACGACTTCGCTCATGACGAGATGGGCAACGAGCAGGGCGATGGTCATGGCAACGACAATCCCGTAGTTGCGCCAGCGGTTTCCGTAGCTGTAGCGGAACGCCGTCTCAACGTAGGCGGTGCCAGCCACGAAATTGGCGCCGGGCTGGGAGCCTTGGACGGCGCAGGCGCGTTGGTTTGCGGAAATGTTTGCGTAGGAAGGACCGCTTGGGATGAATGTCGAGCACTCGAATTCGCGGCCGTGGAACTCGTTGACCATGACGCTCTCAAAGCCGTAGGAGATGGGGTTGAGCCAGCGAAGCCAGCTAGCCCACCTGCAACAATTAGCATAATTCGGTGTAGAGCGTGGGCGTAGAGGGCAGATACGTACCCCTTCATGTACTGAATCGGGATGACGAATCCGGAGTACATGACGAGTAGGAGGAGGACGATTGAACTGGGGGCTAAAGCTTGTGCGATGGTCTTTGTCATAGATGCGAAGAGGCGGAAGAACATGCTCATCGATAGCGTCATTGTAAAAGCGACGAGCCAGAAAAAGAAGAAGGGGCCGGGCTCGCGGCGCAGATTGGCCATGAAGTACAGTGTGGAGTTGACGATGAGCGAGTTAGTGATCTTGTAGGGGAGGTCCACGATCATGGATGACAGCGCTTCGGCACTAGGATGGTATAGAGCGTAGCGGTTGTGCTATGGTAAGTTAGCAATGTATTGAGAATGGAATTTAATGCAAATACTTTTTCGACGATTGTGCGTTTAGCGTAGAGAGACATGATCTCTAACATACTACCGAATGCGTTGAGTAGGACCTGATTCGAGCGATTAGCCACACCTTCGGAAACGAGCCGGAATACAAACCATCATGAATAAAACGCCACCGCGCTGGAAGAAAGAAGCAGTAGTTTCCTTGAGGTTGTAGAATATGCTTGCAATGATAAGAGCTTCGAAGAAATTGATGGTCAACATGGCCAGTGGCACACTTGGGTCGTTCTTAATCCTCTGCACCTCGCGCCACATGCAAAGCTCGACCTGTCCCCAGTACGATAGAGTGTAGGGCGACTTTTGGCGCTGTTTAGTTGATTTTTCCATCATTCTGGATTGGACAAATTGCCTATGGCCACCTCCACCGATGGGGTACGCCTGGTCGTACTGTTCGATATCCTGGAGTAATCTTTTCCTTTCGGGACTCTCTTTCCAGCATCGTGCGAAATCATCTGAGGTTCTTGGTGTTGTGTTTTCGAAACCAGTTCTAATTCGACGTTCAGAGGGCGACGTCATCGACGTTAGGAAGTCAGGAGTCGTTTGGGACGCAGGACATTCGAATCCAAGGCGTTTGAAATAGTCTCGTGCGTCTCTGGTTGAGCCGAAATAGATTTGTCGGCCCTCATACAAAACAGTGACTTTGTCAAAGACCTATTGCATGTTATTTGTTGTATCCCTTTTTAAAATACACAAACTACTGACCTCGTAAGCAGCCTGTGGCGCCTGATAGATAGCGACACAGGTAGAAGCGCCGAACACATCGCATTGGGTGCGAAGAGTCTTACAGAACTCCACGGCGTTGGCCGAATCAAGGCCTCGTGTCGAGTTATCCCAAGTTTGTAACGGTGCAAAACTGAGGGCCGCTTCGGCAATCGTTACTCGTTTGCGCTCACCTCCACTAACACCTCGTACAAAGTCATTCCCGACCTTTGTGTTTATGGTATGACTCACGCCAAACATCGCCATTATGACCTGGAATAGTTAGCGTGAACAATAAGCATTGGAAAGATGTCTTACATCGCGGAGATGCTCAGCATATCGTGCTCGAGTAACACCACCTGGTATCTGTCGGGGAGCACGAGCTAAAGCAGCAAAGTACAGAGTGTCCCCAACGCTTAGTTGAGGGAAGTGTGCATCTACTTCGGCTGTGTAAATGGCTTCACCTCTGAACTTGGTATTCATGTCTTTCGCCGTAATGCCTTGATAGTTTAGATATGAGTCTGGACTGACTTGGAATCCATGGGTCTCGCCAGATATCGTCTTCAATAGCGTGGAACATCCAGAACTACTATAATTAGCAAAAGAGACGAAATAAAAAAAAGAGCGCATACCCAGGCGGACCCAAGACGCATAATTGCTCGCCAGGGAGCAGTAAGCCGTCGAGATTTTGCAAGATGTCTATCTTTTGAGTACCCCTGCCGAACAAGGATGGCAACTTTAAGATCTTATTTCCTACGGTCGATTGAAAGTCCGTTGGAGACCCTTTGCCCCAAACATTGAGGTCTCGGAAAGCAATACCAGCCACACGAGGAAGTGCTTCGTCGCTGCTATAGCGCAAATCATAAAATGATCTGGCCCAATCTTTTGCCCGAAAATGTTCGCTCTTGGGGTCGAGGCGGCTACCCTCAGTAGCAAGGAAGGGGGACCCGAGGTTATGTTGTTCTGATTGCGATGTGAATCTCCGAACAAGATTCAGTACTTCCCGGTCGTGTTCTCCTTCTTGTTTAGCTCCATCTGTCATATCATATTCAGAACTGGAGCTAGACTCCGCGACATTTTGGTTAGGGTTTGGAGCCTCGTGGTGCGCTGCATCCTCCATGGCGCTTTTTTCGGTGGACATGCTCTATGAATGGACTGTGTTGGGCCTGATAGTGATCTTGTTATTGGCTCGAAGGCCTGCTGGTTAGGGATAGGGTCCCAAAAGCGCTTTTAGTGGCCACGCGATAGGCGAAGACCCAGTAATATATGTGAAGGGGATATCATTGAGAAATATATGGTATAAGGTAGGGATGGTAGAGTTACTGAGTGCGTACTACGTTTATTTAAAGGGTCCGAAGACAGGCTCTGACTTTTTGACTCGCTGTGTTTCAACAATCCAGGGCAGGGTTGCGATGAAAGTCCGAATGTCCAGTGAATACGCCAACAAGCCAAGAACATCTTGGGGTCGTCTTGTAGATCCATGTCTCACCAATTGTGCAGAGCCGGGATGATGTGCAAACACGATTCTGATTCCCTTATCGATCCCTGTTGGAGCAGTTTCTGATGACTCTTCGATGGTGAAGACCTGATGGCGATACAGGTGCTTACCAGATCTTGCATAGTATGCGGCCGCATGCCCCTGTAATAAGTCATACTCCATAGTAGCCCGCACCCTGCCTATAAATTAGCTGTGCAAACCGTGGGTTGTGACGTTATGAACCCGAACGATATCCTTACCATTCTATACAGAAGATTTAGTTTGAACTACAAGCCGGGATCAGCTAGAATTGGGACGGTTCTGCTACGTGTGGTGAAACTGACAGCTATGTTGAGAAGCGAAGATGAGGTGCGCTCGGATATTCGGCATTCCCGGCTGCCGCGGACACTGCCAAAACTCCGTCCGCAATCGGGTCCGTGACTCCCGGCTATCAATAACTCCGAAACTCCCACGATGTGGCCTCCAAAGCTACCACCATCTATGAGGTTATAATCTTGCGATTTCTTCTAAAAAGTCCGTTATGAAGCTTTCCGTACTGTATCCCCTTTAGTATTGGCGATACCCAACTAATGATCTTGTAGTGCCAGCGTTGTAAGCGAAAGAAGGTTGGTACTCATTCGTCAACTACGATACATGCTTGCCTAGCATTCAATGTTGAGCTGACATTAAATTACTTCCCTAATACGCGCCAATCAACGCAATACTGAAGTGCTGATACTTATAGATCAAATGTGACAAAGGAGAACCAACCTGCCATCAATGCAATTCCACACAGGCTGAATGTCAATATGTGGAAAGACGTCAAAGGCCGAGGATGGCGCAGCAACGCGCTGCGGTCAGTCACCTGACCGAAAGACTGCAACTGCTAGAGAAGCAAATCAGCCATGCGAACATTGAATCGTCACCGTGGGTCTTTCTACCTGAACCACGACAGTGCTCATTGACATTCCAACCTCTAGGCCCGTGATTTCAACTGGATCCGTAGAGCCTACCGAAACAGATACTACCATAGAGTCAGTCCCATCTCCAAAGGTATCTTTGATGACTGGCGATGGCCAGGAATGTATGTGCTTATTTGTCATTCGCATTGAGCACTATAACATACTGATAGCCCACAGCATGGATATATCGTCTGGCCTCTGACGTCCGCCGCAACTTTCAGAGTCAAGCAACCCCAGTTACCACACCAACACCGCGGATAGACGATGCGATGTCAGCACTCAATGACGCCCTCAATGAATTGGGGAAGCTTAGAATCCGGACCGATGCCTGCAAGGTTGACTTCAGTCTTACCCCTGAGGAAGTGAGTGCAAGCCTGGACGCATTTGTCTTTCTTGTGAAGAATATGGTTGTTCCCGAGGTTTTTGCTATCCCGATTGATGTTGAGCTCCTTCGCGTAATACCTAGCATTATGAAATCGCCATATATCAACATCGATCCAGGTGTATATGTCATGTACTATAATGCCATATATTATGGCCTCCATCAGATCCGTGGCCCTGGAGACCCTGTCGCTCAGGGTATGTACCTCAAAATTCTCGAGGCCATTCCGAAATGGCTCGACGCCTCAGGTGATACGGATATGGATGGTCATACTGCTGCTCTATCTGCTTGGACGGCTATAAATAATCACGACTACCAACTCGGCTGGAAACTTCATCTCAAGTGCTGCCACTATGTCAAAACACGGAAAATTGATCAGATTGATGTTCTACCAGCCAAGACGTTCGAAGAAGAAGACAATAGAGACGGCCAACGGTACCTCTACTGGCATGTTTTGGCCACTGATATGCTATTTCGCCTATTTTATGGCAAACCCACTGTGGTATGTGAAAGGCCAATAATCACCCAATCAGACCTTTACAACTTCACCTCCCAGGTCTACACATTATACCACTTCTCATATTTTTTTTTTGAGGTGTTTCACCACTAACTTTGGCACAGATGCGGTGGGCACCTTCCAGAGTCAGGGCTCCAAGCATTCTTCGTGCCACCCATATGCACCCATCTGTTTACCAAGTTACGGTGGCCGTAGTGTGGATTAGATCTACGCTAATGACGGCAGAAATGCTGAATGAAATTGATAACTGCACTCTGCCCGATGCAAATGGAGAACTTTCACAAAAGGTTGACAAATTTTGCAAACAACTTGAGGACTTGATGACAGAATGGAAAATGGAGTCAATTCTCAGAGACTTCAGTGTATCGGAAGCACTACGTTATCTCATCGCTGATCACGTTATGACAATTCATGCCATCATTGTTGGTATCAAGCGTCTAGTAAGGCCAGCTGGAAACCCTTATGCGGTTGATGCTATCGCCCGTAGGGCAGCTCGAAAAGTCACTCAAATTACTCTTGATTTCAGTGTCACTCAGACGCCCGATGATAGTCCAGTGATACGGTCTGTGTGTGTGCAGTAAGTTCAGGACATTCCGGGGTTTATATTTTTAATCATCCGCGCTGAACATTCCGCAGTTTCATAAGCTTTTATCCTTTCTGTGCGGTCTTCTCGCTATACGAATACATACTAGGCTCTACCGACCCGGAGGATTGCGAACAAGACGTATGCCTTCTAGAGCGTATTGGTACTGCGATGGCAGAAGCATCCATCTCAATGATCGATTTCAAAGCTCTCGCAGCAACGATAAATGCGCTCAACAAAGTATCACGAACAATACAGGACGAGCGGCGAAAAGCGAAAGCTGTAGGTCCTGTAGCAGGGGAGATTGCTAATATCGTTCCGGATTTCAATGCCTCTGTCTTCGCATCGCACCCGAATTTCCCTTTCCATTTCGAAGATGTTCCTCAACCGCTCGGCTTTGTTCGAGCTCTTGAGAACGATTTCGTGGCGAGGAACTGGCATGAAGGTTGGTGGGACATTGGAGATGGCATGGAAGATCCTATGCATGATATAGTGCAAAGGTGAGTGAGCTGTTATCACTAAATTGCCCTAGACTATCAGGTGTTGACTGATTCGCAGTGGTCCTGAAATCCAGTCGAATTTTGCACTTCCAACACCATACTCTACTTGAATAGCTCGGCCGCAACACATACCAGGGACACATCTGGTATATAACTTCCTTCTATAATAACGATAATAAGAGGTATTAATGGGGCTAGAGTTCCTTGACTCCAGCAACGCATGTTCTCCGTACCACTGTAATACTTCATGCAAACTTAAGTCTTATTTCATATCATTTTTTTCCTTAATTGAATACAAATATCCGTTTTTGAACAGGCCTGCCTATGCATTTGAGAAACTGTCATTCCAGAATTTCAATCTCCAACAAGTCTTGCTCATTTAGATTTTCTTTGCTGTTGTTTGGTTTCGATCTCCATGAAGCGAAGAACCCCTAGGTGGCACTACTGGTGCTTCAATGTCTTCAATGCTCGTTTTTTCACGTTCTCGGCGTTTTTCATCCCTACTCCGTAGTAGTCGAGGGATAAGAGCAAGTGAGATCATGGCCACGCCCAAGACGGATGCGGCAGTGAATCCTGCCTTGAAGCGTGGAGCATCAACCGTCCTCCAAACTGCGATGGTATACCATATCGACATAGTGTGACTAAACATATTCGATGCTGCGATTACAAAGCCGCGCATTTCGTGGTCATGTGGAATGAGATCACTATACCATGCATAATATGGACCCGGAACTCCTGCCGAAAAGTATGTGAAGTAGTATGCGACGTACTTCAGGTTATCAGGCACATCCCATGCGACTAGAGTGATAGTACCAAACAGCGTCCCGGCTTGCATGGCGGTGGTGGCTGGCCACCGGCGACCCTTCAGCAACGGCGAATCAGAGAGCACTCCAGCTAAAAGTTGTACAACAACTCTAACTGCAACCTGCCTAGTTGGCTAAACGTTTCTCTCATAAACTGTATGACCTTTTGATTTGAGCTATAGCGCCATGACAGGTTGATAAACGGGGAAGCTTCCTTGGACCAGCCGGTAGCCAAGAGGAAAGACCCAGAACTGCCATTGCTTTGCGATGCCGAAAATCTTCTTCCAATTCCAGGGGTTGTGTCTAAGAGGCTTTTGCCCTTCGGCTACTAGCCGCTTGCATTGCTGCTCGGCTTCTTCTTTGGTAGTGTAGAATGCACGCGTAGTTTCTGGGTAATCAGGTATGAACCAAAATCCGATAAATGCGATGGGCAGGCTGGTAACCCCACAGATGATGAAGAGCCATTGCCGGTCCTGCTTACCATAGACGCCACCGAGTCCGCTATATGCGCCGGCCCGAAGATATCCACTAAACATGCCTGCTAGGGCTGCAGTACAATAGAACAGGCCCACCCGTTTACCCCTCTCTTCTTTTGTGTACCAACTACTAATCAAATACTATGATTGATTAGCACCTTGCACACAATCTAGGACGAGAATGCGACACTTACAATCATGACTGGGAAATAGCCAGACTCGCATAGCCTAATCAAGAAGCGAATCGCGTAGAGATGAGACACATTTTTGGCCAACGGGGTGCAAAATGTCAAAACGGACCACAGTATCTCAAGAATCGGTATCAATATTGAGGGGCGAACACGAGTTGTGAGCATGACCGCCGGCATCTGACCGAGGACATAACCGGCGGTGAAACAATTGCCGGCGTAGGTCAACTCACTGCCATGCATATTCAGCGATTCCTTCATCTGTCAGAAGTTAGCAGAGCACAAGAACCGTATCTCACTTCATGTACGTACCCCGGATACGTATGCGTTTCCAATATTTGACCGGTCCAAATTTTTACTAAAATACCCCAAACATGAGGCCACCAAGAGGAAAATATCCAATTTGAGTAAAACCCATTTTTCTTCTTTTGGTTTATCCGGATCGTCCCAGATATATCGCTGCAATATTCGCAGAGCTCCACGCATCTTACCCGTGGGTTTCTTCAATGGCGCGATAGTGTTCGTTTCCCGTGGAAATGATTTGGCAGATGATGGGGCACTGTGGATGCCCTTTGTTTGGATCTCTGGCTCGGCCTTCGGTGTCATTTTGGGTCACTAAACGTATCTGGATGCGTGACTAAATGTCGGGTAGCTACGTAAATATTGACTGCGAAGCAATTCTATATACGGCCAACGATTGATAGATACCATTACCCGGGGATCCCACACATTATTGCGTTATCAGCCCCAATCTGCCATCATTGGTACGCTCTAGCCGGGCATCTCAAGCAGTAAAAAGCCACGGGAAATATTCGGGACATCCGGGTAGGTGTCGTATTGAACGGCTCCTCAAGACTAACTAAAATAGCGCCTACGTTGCCGGCACAGATGTCAACGTCGTCGCATATATGCTCGGCAGACTTAGAAGGAGAAAGAGTGTCTATGCGAGATAATCCCTTCAATTCTATTCGATAGGCCGAGTCATGTGGTACCTAAACGGGCGCGGAAATGATGTTAGATACTACCAGGTTTGATGTGTTCGTAATTATAGATATTCATGGCGCAATCCATTCAAGGATCGCGCACCCCGCGAACGACCTGACGAGTAGCGGATATGGCCCAATAACTCTTATACCACGGTATCTCCTTTAAATTGTTATCTCCGGCACGCATGATAGCATCCTACGAGGGGTTTTACTCTTCCGAGCGTCCGAATAACTGGGTAATGTTTGATCTGAAAAATGCGCGATTCGGATAACGCGATGGCGACATTGAGGGGTTGTTTGATGAAATCCAAACATGTCTTTTTTCCCACATTGAGATGCTTCAAGTTCGAGGAGCCATACTTATAAGGTCAACGCTGTTTAAAAGCCTTCGGAATACTTGGTATTTAAACACACTGGTCAAAGCTTGTTGGTAATTTCCTGATAAGTAACGATCAAACTTCACCTTACCTGTATCAACTACGATGGTTACCACAATTGTACAAGAGACTAGCACTCAACCACCAACCGAGAGAGATTTTTCAAGGTATAGCTTTAAGAATCTTGAGCCGTACGTGCATCCGCCAGAGACAAAGGAAGATCTGCCATGGTCAGAGCTTGTCACACTTGACCTCGAAGACTATGGTCGACCTGGTGGTAAAGAGCGATTGGCGAAGCAACTCGAGCATGCTGTGCACCATGTCGGATTTGTACGTCAAACTCATTTTCTATATAGTTATGACTGACCAGTTGGCAGTTCTATGTCAAAAACTTTGGCCTTACTCAAGAGCAAGTCGATCACCAGTTTACGCTTGCAAAACATTTCTTCGAGCTTCCAACATCAGAAAAGGAGAAATATGAATTGGACTACAAAGCTGCTGATTATAATGGCTGGCGCAGACCTGGCCGTGCATTGGTCGCAGACACCAGAGACAACATTGAGATCTACAACATTCCCAAGTTCACTGACGACTTCAAGGGCAAGTACAAGCAGCCTGATCTACTCCAGGCGCACTTGCCCGAGATCGAAGTGTTTCAGAAAGCTCTACATGCCAACGTAGTCCTTCCACTGCTCCGGCTCTTCGCTATTGTGCTTCAACTGCCAGACGAAGAGTATCTCGTGAAGCAGCATACATACGAGAAGAAGTCAGAAGATCATTATCGCTACATGATCTATCATCCGCGTACCGAAGATGAATGGAAGGCTGCAAAATATGGGGCCACTGGCGGTCACACGGATCTAGGAACTGTAACTCTACTCTTCCGCCAACCGGTCGCCGGTCTCCAAATCCTAGGCGAAAATGGCAATTGGACATGGGTTAGTGCACAACCCGGCACAATTACAGTCAACCTTGCAGACACCATTTCGCATCTTACTGGCGGATGGCTGAAGTCTTCCGTCCATCGCGTTGTTGCGCCGCCCAAGGACCAGCGACAGTATGAGCGCACAGGCTTGCTGTACTTTGCGCGTCCGCACAATGACACAAAGCTGCTGCCCATCATTGATTCGCCGGTCCTGGAGAAGGCGGGTGTGCAGCCAAGATTTGACTCGATCGTAACGATGGAAGAGTGGGTGAAGGCGAAGCAGACTTTGCAACTAAATCCGGATATTGCGGCAAAGAAGTGGGCCGAGAGAGGAGATGGGAAGGTTGAAGTATTGGCTGGGTTTCACGATCAGAGGTATAAATAGTAGGAGATCTTTAATCGTATAACAGTCAGCGGTACTTCTATTGAACCGAATGGTTCGATAATTTAAAGATGATGATTGATGCGACGATAAAAGAGAAAAAGGAGAAGATAGTTGCCCACACGACCTAACCCACGCACACAACTATATATCTTACAAACTCAGCCATTGTAATAAGTCTAGTTCAAAAGAATAATTTGAAGTATTTGAATGTATTATGGTACTAACAATCGAGAGAAGAATGAAAGTATAAGAATATATGGTCTCTTCGCTCATAACAATCATTGGCAAGCACTATGGGCCTTTTGGCTAGTTTTAGTTAGTATCAAATTGAATTAAGCATTTTAGGACTTGATCACCCTCTAATACGTAGCAGAAAATATAAGGAATATTTTAACTTCAAGTGACTATCACGTAATTTACAAGTAAGCGATGAACACAAGCAAGTGACAAACAACCTACTAGCGCGTCAGTGTCAAGACAAGACAATGTTACGCACTACAACAATAGATTATAGTAAATCGTAGTAAGTTAATCTATTTTTTAGATTCGCGACTATCGCTAGTATCATCTATTATAGTATGCTCCTAATATACTATTTACAAGTCACTCCCTTGTCTATAATGACTGCTCAAAATCTTCTGCTGATGCCGCTATCTCTTACGCGGTGTGACAGTTTTTCATGCCTCCGAAGCCGTCATTGCTGCAACGCGCTTAGGCCGCGGCGTAGGTACGTCCTACGGCTCAGCGGGTGCATTCTGGGCATCGACTTGTGCAGACCTTTCAGCATAGAAAGCTTCCATGCCCCCAAAGTGATAGTTCTAGGCTATGGTTGGAGTGCAAGAAGCGAAAAGCCCTTCTGTAGCAAAAGCTATATTACATGCTTCAAATAGCCCTATAGTGTCTTCATCTTGCCCCGTCTCTTTCCGGAAGTTGGTTACTGCGATCATGCCATGAAACTCATAAAGAACGAGCTGAGAACGTCGGTGCTCAATATCAGCTAGGGGTTCCTGCAACGACAGGGCCCGCCAGGCAGGAGGTGGAGCCACCTCGACAAATACTGCAGCAGCCACGGGCGGAGACGAACAAGGGTTTGTAGGAGTAGGCATAGAAGCAGGTATAGGTGTTGACAGAGATGCATATGCAGTCATAGGGTCCACACTGTCAGCGGGGAGCTAATACCGTGACAGGTGTAGTTACTATTTGAATCTGAGGCTCGTGACACGGTCGAAATTGAGGTAAGGAAGGCGGTAAACGTCGTTCGAAGGCTGATTGGTCTTGGCGAGTTGATGCCTCATTCCTCCTCGGGCCATCTCGTGTCTGAGCAGGTAATGGATCCAGAACAAAATAATATAGCCTCGGAGACGGCCAATTAACTACCCTCATTATTAGAATTCCTTATTTTGATATAGAAAGAAATCCAGAGCCTAAATAATATGTGGCTGGCTTCAAAGCTAAAATTACGGTTGATGTGGAGTGGCGATTTTTGTGGGGGCGAAACTCAAAAACGTAGGGACAAATCATTGGTATGTTCAAGAATCTTTACATCGCCTAGAAAATTAATCATTGACAAGCCTGCAAGACGAATGCGAAAAATGCGAGCATATGGCGGAATATAGTAAGATCTTCTTAAGCTACAAGACATGGCCGCATTCAAATCGCATTCAAAATCGCATTCGAACCGTATTCAAATCGTATTTAAGACTGCATAAGGTTCGCGTGTAAAATGTTTAATATAAAGTTAACGTGGTTTACAAGCGAGCCGCCATTACAAGCGAGCCGCCACCCCAACCAACTTTGCGCACCTAGTGATCTCCCA